>JBAMJV010010453.1:0-19377 GCA_037951105.1 Echinarachnius parma | reverse complement strand
CCTCCCCCCAAAAAAAAATCCTCTCCCCTGGGTACGCCTCTGGATCAGACTCAAATAAATTAACTCCGAAGGTAAACTATTCTAAGTCTTGGATGTAGAATCTTTAGTAAATGTGTATTTTGATTAAAATTTGGCCTTTTATAAGTTTTATATACTTTCAGGTACACAATCGAACACACATGACTCGCAACTGAGCTTCATTATACAACGCAAGGTGGTTGTACAAACCCATTTCCTGGGATGCCCAAAACTATATAGAGCGTGGGAATCGGACATCATAATATTTTACAAACGCAATAATAATGCTTCCTAATTATATCGACTAGAGTGCATCCGAAGCACGCACGCATTACGCATCGGTTCAATCAAACAACCATGCGCTATAAAATCCCATCTTCTGGAAAAGTCGGTCTCTCATAGGATAACACATGTTTCGTCGCGGTGGCGAAACGAAAACTCAGAGATTGAAATGGCGCCCGTATGTACCATTTGGTAGCGTTATCTGAGCTGACGCACCTTAACGCTCCCAACACACCCTTTCGGCAAAACCGGGGGGGGGGGGGGGGGGGCTTTGGACGATTGGTCGCGTTCCATTCAACGCGACGCGACGCGACGGCTTTCGGCATAAGCAAATTAAAATTACGTTTTTCCATGAATATGCATTTCAAATTCATAGAGGAGACATTCGTTGGTGTAATATGAAGTGTTTTTACAGTATCCACAAGAACAAAATGAAAAATAAATTGTACATTTCTTTAAAATCCTATAGAACTGTGTTTAAAGCATGTGTACTCCCATATGCCATTTCATGTATAGTTATATTTCTCCGTAACGAGGACACGACAGTGTGATTAAAAGGTGGGAAATTAAAGCTCTCTCTGTTTGATTGTGATTCCTGAGATAAAGAGGCTTGAATAAGAAGCAGGATTTGAGAAAAATGAAATAAAAGATTGGGTTGAATGGAATTACCTGAACACGGTATATGTACATGTAATTCAAATGTATTCTTTTCATACACGTACAATGTGTTTATTATCATTCTTTGAACATTGGTTACATAGCGATTGTACCTGATATGATTAATAGTTGAAGGACCTACAGCGTCTAGATGGCCTAATTTTCACAATTCGGCTCTCTATATGTAATTTTCCACGAAGAAAACGAATTTGGCAGTCATTTCTCATGAAATCAATCAATTGTTGGGTAATTAGTAAATATCTAATTGTCCTGGGAAAGCCCATTTTAAATCCCCCAAATGTGACGTCATCTAAAGAACGGACTAATGAATTAAATTCTGTAGAGGACGCGTCATGACGTAATCCAATGAATTGTCAATCCCATTTCGATCACGCTGCCGATTCCGGACCCTAGATGTGGGTAGGGCGTAAACTGGCTGCTAAGTGTCAAGCATTTCCCGTTGCCATGGTAACCACTTTCTGAAAGGCATGTTTGTCAATTTAAATCTTATTTTGTTTTCCCTGCACTAAACAAGTAAATCGTGTTAATTTCTGAAGTGTTTTCTATTTGAAATTTATAAACTGTACTAAAGGAAAGTCACAATATCAGAAAAAAGATTTGTTAGGTGATACATATAGATACGTATCACCTATTGCTTTTGCTCAGCGGGTCATTCCACAATGGCATCATCTGTGCTTTGTTTATATAATTCGCGTCATGTTACAAATCTCGATCTTGATTGATAATGTCTCGTTCAGAACAAATCAAATTATTAACCATAGCAGACATCTGAGCAGGGCAATTTTAAAACCATATTGCCCTCCAAGTTAAGTAGGCCAACAAAACTACGGGTGAAAACAAATCTTATTGCCCGCTCAGAAAAGTCAATGGGATTTTGTGTGTAATTTGCCGGTCAATATGATCACACAGTAAACCAATGGACAAAATCTTATTGACCGCTCAGAAAAGTCAATGGGATTTTGTGTGTAATTTGCCGGTGACATTCTTTTGTTGAAATTTATTTATTTCTCATGTCACCCAAGGATGGGTATTGGAGAAAAAGGAAACAGTCAATTTCAAAATATCGATAACTATAAACAATATTTACACAGTATGTACAAGTTAGAAACCAATTAAATTGGTAACTGTAAATAACAAAATAGAAAAATAGTCAAACTAGAAACACAAACAAAAACATTACAATAATGATAGTAAAATTACTATAACAATATATATATGGTAATATTACTTATAATACACTGAGTATACATAAATTAAAGTAAATAATAAGTGATATATCACTACAAAAACAAAAAGACCCAGCATGGTTTCAGGGGGGGGGGGGGGGGGGGGGGGTGGCCGTATACATTTTTTGAAGCCGACATTTACAATTTTCGAGGGCTTAAATGTGGTATCGAGACCAGCTACAAATTGTAAAGAAGGGGTTCAAACCCCCAAAACAGTAATTATTTGGTCAAAAGGGAGGGGGGGGGGGGGGGGGGGGGGGAGTTGAACCCCTCCCCCCAAAAAAAAATCCTCTCCCCTGGGTACGCCTCTGGATCAGACTCAAATAAATTAACTCCGAAGGTAAACTATTCTAAGTCTTGGATGTAGAATCTTTAGTAAATGTGTATTTTGATTAAAATTTGGCCTTTTATAAGTTTTATATACTTTCAGGTACACAATCGAACACACATGACTCGCAACTGAGCTTCATTATACAACGCAAGGTGGTTGTACAAACCCATTTCCTGGGATGCCCAAAACTATATAGAGCGTGGGAATCGGACATCATAATATTTTACAAACGCAATAATAATGCTTCCTAATTATATCGACTAGAGTGCATCCGAAGCACGCACGCATTACGCATCGGTTCAATCAAACAACCATGCGCTATAAAATCCCATCTTCTGGAAAAGTCGGTCTCTCATAGGATAACACATGTTTCGTCGCGGTGGCGAAACGAAAACTCAGAGATTGAAATGGCGCCCGTATGTACCATTTGGTAGCGTTATCTGAGCTGACGCACCTTAACGCTCCCAACACACCCTTTCGGCAAAACCGGGGGGGGGGGGGGGGGCTTTGGACGATTGGTCGCGTTCCATTCAACGCGACGCGACGGCTTTCGGCATAAGCAAATTAAAATTACGTTTTTCCATGAATATGCATTTCAAATTCATAGAGGAGACATTCGTTGGTGTAATATGAAGTGTTTTTACAGTATCCACAAGAACAAAATGAAAAATAAATTGTACATTTCTTTAAAATCCTATAGAACTGTGTTTAAAGCATGTGTACTCCCATATGCCATTTCATGTATAGTTATATTTCTCCGTAACGAGGACACGACAGTGTGATTAAAAGGTGGGAAATTAAAGCTCTCTCTGTTTGATTGTGATTCCTGAGATAAAGAGGCTTGAATAAGAAGCAGGATTTGAGAAAAATTAAATAAAAGATTGGGTTGAATGGAATTACCTGAACACGGTATATGTACATGTAATTCAAATGTATTCTTTTCATACACGTACAATGTGTTTATTATCATTCTTTGAACATTGGTTACATAGCGATTGTACCTGATATGATTAATAGTTGAAGGACCTACAGCGTCTAGATGGCCTAATTTTCACAATTCGGCTCTCTATATGTAATTTTCCACGAAGAAAACGAATTTGGCAGTCATTTCTCATGAAATCAATCAATTGTTGGGTAATTAGTAAATATCTAATTGTCCTGGGAAAGCCCATTTTAAATCCCCCAAATGTGACGTCATCTAAAGAACGGACTAATGAATTAAATTCTGTAGAGGACGCGTCATGACGTAATCCAATGAATTGTCAATCCCATTTCGATCACGCTGCCGATTCCGGACCCTAGATGTGGGTAGGGCGTAAACTGGCTGCTAAGTGTCAAGCATTTCCCGTTGCCATGGTAACCACTTTCTGAAAGGCATGTTTGTCAATTTAAATCTTATTTTGTTTTCCCTGCACTAAACAAGTAAATCGTGTTAATTTCTGAAGTGTTTTCTATTTGAAATTTATAAACTGTACTAAAGGAAAGTCACAATATCAGAAAAAAGATTTGTTAGGTGATACATATAGATACGTATCACCTATTGCTTTTGCTCAGCGGGTCATTCCACAATGGCATCATCTGTGCTTTGTTTATATAATTCGCGTCATGTTACAAATCTCGATCTTGATTGATAATGTCTCGTTCAGAACAAATCAAATTATTAACCATAGCAGACATCTGAGCAGGGCAATTTTAAAACCATATTGCCCTCCAAGTTAAGTAGGCCAACAAAACTACGGGTGAAAACAAATCTTATTGCCCGCTCAGAAAAGTCAATGGGATTTTGTGTGTAATTTGCCGGTCAATATGATCACACAGTAAACCAATGGACAAAATCTTATTGACCGCTCAGAAAAGTCAATGGGATTTTGTGTGTAATTTGCCGGTGACATTCTTTTGTTGAAATTTATTTATTTCTCATGTCACCCAAGGATGGGTATTGGAGAAAAAGGAAACAGTCAATTTCAAAATATCGATAACTATAAACAATATTTACACAGTATGTACAAGTTAGAAACCAATTAAATTGGTAACTGTAAATAACAAAATAGAAAAATAGTCAAACTAGAAACACAAACAAAAACATTACAATAATGATAGTAAAATTACTATAACAATATATATATGGTAATATTACTTATAATACACTGAGTATACATAAATTAAAGTAAATAATAAGTGATATATCACTACAAAAACAAAAAGACAATTAATTATGTATGTATATAATTATATTGATAATCATTTCGATTGGGCAACTAAAAAGAGTAATATTATTGTTGATAGTAAGATCGTCATTCACAAGCTTCAAGCTATTCTATAATGAATTATCACCTGACTTAGTAAATACAGTACATGCCGCTGCCGTGTTCTATTTTTGGATAGCACATGGGTATAGCACCCCCCTGCAAGTCAAGTCAGATGAAAAAACAGTTTTAAATTTGTTGTCGGGAAAATATCACGGAATATTCCTACCCTCGGGATTTCAAATGTTATTTCGTGAAGAAAATAAGTCCCTCGACTTCGTCTCGGGACTTATTTACTCTTCCCTCAATAGCATTTAAAATCCCGCGGGATGTAATATTCCGTGCTATACCCTCCACCGCCATTTAACAACAGTATACTAGTATATGAGAAATTCCTGACGATAAGACTACAAAATTTAGGTTCATCATGGTAGAGTAATTAGTAGAATTAAATAATTCATTCATCTTTTCAATGTTAGGGCGTTTTCTATACTGCTTAGTCAGATGCCGTTTTCTTTTCACTTCGAAAAAAAGGCATTCAAAAAGATAATGGTATTCATCACCAATTTTCTGTTGATCACAACGCGGACAAAGGCGATTTGATCTTTCAATATTATTGTCTTGAATATTCATGAGCTGTTCGCTTGCCCTCCCTCATATCTCTTAACTGTTAATCCAACATTTTTTGTAGGGAAAGCGAAAGTTCATCGCACATGCGCAGAAGAATACATTTTGATGAATATTTAGTAGTGGATATGCCTTATTAGTCAAGTTTTACCATGCGAAAATAATGTCTATGAAATTATCAGTAATGAATAATTAAGTATCGATAATATCGCGAAGTATCGCTAATCAGCTGATTTATTGCGGTCAATTGTCCACACGAATTTAGTGCGACGGTACAACTTTCTCAACCCATCATCGGAATTTTAAATCATTTTGTGGCGCAAAGCGGCATTTTGAATCCCTAATTTCATGATCATCGGGTCCAGAATATTGAGTGGAACGGAACGCAGTATTTGAACCATCAAGAGTTTACAGCAATATCGGTAAGTGTGCCTAAAATCCTCATAAGGATTTACGTTTTAGTCATGATCCAGTTAACCGTTCCACTGTGCGTAGGTCGTTATCTACGGTAGATAGCGATATTTAGTGTTTTGCTGGGCCACCAGCCACGGGGACAAATTGTCTGTAGGACCGTACCTAGAGTCCTAGTACGTTTTGCTGCTGCATTCAGGCAACTTAAACATAAGCGAAAGTTTGATTTTGTATTAAAAACGAATGGTCAGGCCATTAAATGTTGGTTTCGAGAGTCTAAATAAAGATCAGTATCATTATGTAAAGTCTCAAGATCAATTTAATTGAGGAATTAGTCAGACATTATTGAAGAAACAAGTTTAAATACTACTTTACTAGTTTTTAAATCTAACTAAAATTGAATGAAGTGTGATACGAGTCTGTGACTTCCAACTTGTACTGGCCAGCTACCAAAGCCTAAGCCTAGGCCCTAAGGCTATAGCTTTGGCTTTTAAAAGGCAAAGTTGGTCTAGGAATTAGGGTAGGACTAGGAGTAGGACTAGGCCGGGTATACCTCAGTCCTCAGGCTCAGGCTCAGGCTCAGGCTCAGGCTCTCATTCTAATATCTGGAAACACTGGAACACAGACTGATTTTGGTAACTGAAGTGATTAAAACTTTTTTTAAAGAAATCGAAATCACACTAGACAGTCAGTAGACAATGAAAATCAGTGCCAGCGGTTGTGGCCCAAGACTTAACTTGGCTACTTGGTCTTGGCATTGCCCTTGGCAGTGGCGTAGCGAGGGTCAACGGATTGGGGGGCACAACTGCGAGGGAGCGTAGCGCCCGAGGGGGGAGGGTGTGGGAGGGGGGTGTCCCCCCTCCTTCGGTAGGGAGCTTTTGCAAATTTTTTACTTGAACTAATGCAATCTGGTGCATACCTTGTAAGGAAATTTGATAATACTGAATTAAAGAAATCAGGACTTATATCATCTCCCTCATGATAAAGTATACAAACCGTTCGAACCTACATTACGTGTACATGCACACACACCAGACTCAAATACGCTCACGTCGTATATATCCCTGCTTGTCTATACTTATTGGGGGGAGGGTGTGGGAGGGGGTTTACCCCCTCCCACATGGAGACATTTTTGAAATTGGTGTTTAAAATATCACTGTGGTCATTATTGTCTTTTTATTTGTCATTGTATTATAATAGTGAACCTACTCGTAACGTATTTTTAAACGGGAATAGCGCGGAAAGATTGAGCCATCGAGCCATCGATATTGAGCCATCGATATAGTGATAGTGATATAGTGAAACTAAGCAAGGGCGTCAACAACTTCTCAAAAGTGGAGGGGAGACATTGGGGTGACATGATATTCCAATATGATTTGCGTTCAGCGCATATGGACCGAATTTACTGAAAGATATATTACATGTATTTCAGATTATTTTATTATCTGTGACGGTGTGCTATAGATGAAGGTTTAATAAACCCTCGGTGTGTGTTTGAGAAATTACACTGCTCAACACAGTTCGAAAGGTGAGTTCAAGCAAACCGAAATAAAACTTGCAATATGAGAAACAGTATGCGCGCGAAGCGCGCGGCAAAAAACGAGATTTACAGTCCTTTTCAAACAAACAAAAACAGCTATTTTGAAGATTAATTATTGATAAATGTGTCTTTCCCCTCTTTGGCATTACGTATATCACTCGATTTTTTTCTTCCTCATTTTCAGAATTATTGGGGGGGGGGGGGGGGGAGCGAAATGATATGCTCGCCCCCAATATGTTCATTGGGGGCGACCGCACCCCTGCCCCTCAAGATCGACGCCATGTGAGGGGTGTACCCCTCACACTGTAGGGAGCTATTGCAAATTTTGGGCTTTAAATTGTGCGATTTGGCGCATACCCCAGACCAAAATAAATGATTCGTAGTTCAAGCTATAGAATCATAGTGCATGCATATTAAAAGTGGGAGGAACAATCACCTCCACTTTCAAATGTATGGGGAGGGGCATGTCCCCCCTCCCCGTCCCCTGCCTGTTGTCGCGTGACAAGACCCATGACACGGGTCCCTTGAGTTAGTTTCAGTAGGCCTATGCTCAACTGATGCAGATGTCGAATCTGGAGAAGATGACTGGTGCTCCTTCAATCATGATCATCAACAATATGCCTAGATATGCATCATGAATTAATGGAACGGGTGCATTTGGAGAGAAGTAATTAGTAAAGGAAGATTGTCTTTACCTAGACATTTAGGACTACGTAGTGCAGCTATGCGCCTTTATAGCCTGCATGAAGGTGTCAAATGGTCAAAATTATCTATAAAAGCGGGAGGCAGATTCTAGATCCTGAATTTGGTATGATGGACGATTTACCATGTGCTATGAAGTTTGTTAGGCCTATACGCGCTCTATGTCTTAGACTGAAGCGGTGAGCGTCGATCCTCGCGCACGGGACTGAACATTTGTATAAGGCGCTTTATTGGAAGGATTCTTCAAACTGATATAGGTGCGCTATTGCTAGTACTAGGGAACGACCGTTATGTTCTTCTTTATTATCGTTGATAACATCATTATCATCACACATTTAATAAAACATGATAATAATGAATGATATAGACACATTTGGCTAATGTCGGGTCGTCATTTTTTTTTTTGGGGGGGGGGGGGCCAAACGATTGGGGGGGGGGGGCACGTGCCCCCCCCCCCCCCCCCCCCCGTAGCTACGCCACTGGCCCTTGGCCTTGGGTGGTTCATTACGGTCATTCATAAACCAATTGTGTACATATTACGTATACGTGTACGTACTACGTAAGGCCTAAGGGCTAATTAGATTAGGGCCATATTAAAATAGTGGCTGGAACTGGTCTAGTCAGAAATAACCAACTCTTTGTGTGGTTTATTATGTGTTGTTGTTTTTTTTTTTAAATAAAAACTTATACTGTACTACCCCTAAATGGAGCGGTCAGTGGAGCAACTGTCGTATATATATATAGAGACTGTTTTTTCTGGTCTAGATACAATGAAAGGTGGTAACATTTCTGCTTGTGCAGGGTCCAGAAACTGCCGAGCTAGATGATAGTTGATGATAGATGATTTTTAAAATGATTGATAATTTTGCATGAATCTATGTTTGTTGTGGTAGTACTACTAGTAGGATTCTATGTGAAATTATGAATGTAGACTATAGTATTTTAGACTCGTCTCAAAGCAAATTACTGATTAATATCTATGTTCCTCTTTTGTATTTGGTGAACTGGCACTGATGGTTCGAAAAGCCAACGATGGACACTGTCTAAGCGCTCTTGAATTGAGTATTTACTGTGATATAAACAAATTCATAATCGGATTTATGTTTGTTTATTATTAATGTAGATATTTTGTTAATTTCTTCCGTTTACAGCAGTCTGATTCTGGTGCTTCATTTCTTGGAGATTCCTTCGGCTAAGGTGTGCTTCATGTCAACTCACTTCCTTTTCACCCATTGCCAATGCATGACGTGGATCATCACACCCAACAGGTAATCAATTTTTTTTTACTGATTACATTTATGTCAATTTGTATAACAAATGGTGATATTAGATGTTTGTACTATTCTAAATATTAATATTATAATTAGTGCATTAGGTGAAAAGATTTGATAAATCTCAATTGAAATTATAAAAACAAAATACTCCCTGCTATATTCATAGCAAGGTTATTTTTGATTGATTTTATTTGTTTACATTATCTAATATGAAATTAAATGTCCTGCAAATTTTATGAAGCAATATTCTAGGAAACAATAATTACCTCATGGAATTAAATTTTAAAAGCAAACAAAATAGACACCCACAGAGTGATAGAAAGTACACACACCTTTCAAAATTAAACCAATACTTCTAGTTTCTATAGTAACGTATTTTGCTTCGTGCATTTTTTCTTGATTCAACAGATCAAGTTCTACCAGTATCAAGGTGAACAGACTGCGTGGACAGCAAGCCAGAGGACTCAAGCAATGATTTAAGGGACCCCATGGGAGATCGGCCATGTGTACAAATACGATGCTGAATAGGCACACACACATCAGGACAATTATAAAAACAGAAAATGATATTGACCATGCGGTCGAGTGAGTCATTTGTTATACACAGTAACACCTGTGTTTAGTGGCCATCCTTGGGAACCAAGAAAATAGGCCACTGTAGAGTGTAGACAGGTGATCTCTACATAGGTTCTTTACCTTTTCCTCTGCATTAGATCACTTTTGTGGCCATTGCAGGCAGGATATGGTTGCTATCGACAAGTGGTTTCTAAAAGGCAGGTTTGACCTCTTTTTGTTTGTAATTACACATGGCAAGACAGCCAACAAAAAGTTGAATAAGGCGAGAGGTTTAATTCTTGGTCGGTATTTGATTCCATACTAGTCAAAATGTAGCTTAAGTAAATTCCTTAGCCAAAATTGAGCTTTGATTATTTCATCAACTGAAAATGTTGCCCACATTTTTGTGTCATTATGTCTTCAAATATTTAATTTAGACTTGCTGAAATAAAATTATAAAAAACGATTTTAATACAAGTTCACAGCCTAGAAAATGCTAAGTAAATTTTTATTAGAAAGTATTGAATTGAATACCAACCCTGGTGATTTTTTTTTTTTTTACTGGTGCTCAATTATTGTTCATTTTAACAAAGTCTTCATTAGATTAAATATTTAAAAATTCACATTTTTAAATGTAATAATTACATCGCAAGTTACTGCCGGGAATTATTAAAGGGATAGTTGAGTTCTGGTAGAGAGAGCACAGTTTTAGTCAAACTGAATTTTAGTAATCAAAACCTATACCATTACCATGATTACATTACAAACTAATAATTATAACCATGCTCAAAATGAATACAAAATTACAAACGACTAAGTAAAAAGCCTGTTATCATTCAAAAAGAGCTTTTTAAACTAAAGAGGGCGCTTTCAAAAGAACGCATTTGTTTAAACCATTTTAAATAAAATATTGTGCATATGATGTTTTGTTAAAATAGTAATTAGATAGAGAGATAATCAACAACTATCTAAAAAACCTCTTGAAAAGAGGAAGCATTTTAAAACGAATTTTAACGGCTGATCCAAAATTATCGGATTCTTGTGGGGCCCCACATTATTACAAATGACTATGTTTATGGATATTTCAGCCGTTTCTGAACCGATTTTGATCAAATAAAGTTTATTCTGTTATTAAAATATGATGCTCTTTGAAATTTTACACTCAGTTTGTATTATCTCACAAAAAATAATTATATGTAGCGCCCTCTCTACCAAAACTCAACTATCCCTTTAATTGATAATAATTTTGAAAATCCGAAGTCAAAGTTTTTAAAATTCATATCAGTGACTGATTACGAGTTGTAGATATGATTCCATATCTCGTTTTTGCCATCCTTATTCTGTGACGTCATCATATGACAACGTGAACTTCAAATGGCTGTTATATGCAACAAAAGGTACAAATGTAGTAAAAAAAAGCCTTTTTTAAAATATCACAATTTTCAAAATCCACGGTTAAAGATTTTTCAATTCATTTCAATGACAGACTCTATGACGTCATCATATAGACATTTAAAGTGAAAATTTCCAGTTTTTATTTTCGACTATGTTCTACGATGTTCTGTTGCCTATAACTCTGAAAATTCTAATTGAATTTCTTTTCAATTTTAATACGTTGAAGCTGAGATCGTGCGCTA
Source organism: Echinarachnius parma (assembly GCA_037951105.1). Lineage (NCBI taxonomy): Eukaryota > Metazoa > Echinodermata > Echinoidea > Clypeasteroida > Echinarachniidae > Echinarachnius > Echinarachnius parma. The sequence continues at coordinate 7,850 of JBAMJV010010453.1, read as the reverse complement.
AAAGTAGTGTGTATTTTATGTTTTGAGGCATCGTATCGATGTTTCAATTAAAGTCTAAGGATCTGAATGGCGAATAACAAAGGATAGTCAGTTTCATATTGTTTTGTTTCGTAACTCCTCACGGAATGCTGCTTCTAGATTGTCAGCAAGCAGGAACATGGAACATAATGATATGAACGTTTTATAAAATAAACAAAAATTGCTAAATGCAAATTGGGGTCAAAGGTATCTCAAGGACCGTAACAGATATGAACATGAAATTTTGCAGACTTGTGCATCATGATACGAGAATAACATAACATCAACACACGATCATGCAGTTTGTAAGTATCTCGGTAACCACGCATGGCGTGGCCGTAAACATTGTTCGCACCACTACTCTATGACATCATATAGGTGCTATTTTGTTAAAATTAATTGGCTATATCTTTCTTATGCAACGGTATTTTCAAACAGGATTTCATACCAAGATGGTTCACGTCAAGGGCTACAATAAAGGCTTACTTTTTCGAAAGGCATACCGGCTTTGAGGGACGTTTACGCACTCGTCAATATTTAAAAATGCTTACATTTGACTACCAACATGACCAAGTTCTTTGAAAAGAGTTAGCATTACAACTATGTAATCCCTCACAGGGCAGACATTGTCTATTCCCTTATATATCTCATGCCTCTCTCTGATATGCCGTTTGACCTTTCTTACGACACTTGTCATCAATCTTGTAAGTGAGTCTAGATCTATTTAAAGTCATACCTGTAAAGTGTCAGATATTGCACAACATGACATTTGAGACTTCAATCCTATATCAATATCATTGTAAAATACAATTGAAAGATTTGTGAAAGTTTGAAAGAAAACGAACACTGTTTACCTAGTGAAAAAAACGAATATTGAGTTCATATTTTATCACCGAATACTGATGGTCTGCCATACATTTGTCGCAGTAATGAATGATCCGTTTGAGATATTCGCACCCTTGTATGTTTACACACGTAGTACAGAATTCATGGAATTTGAACTCGCTCGGCTCAAAGTTCAATCTCCGGAATGTTCTCACGGGTGATGCATGCGGACGTTCTCAGCTAGGACAATTGTACTTTTTATCAAAAGCGTTAATCAACGTGATTGAAATAAAAGATTTAAATGATAATTATCTTCATACTAAAGGGACATTTGAACAAATCAAACCCTATTTTATTCTTCTTTTACCATAAGCTAAACAACACGGTAGAAGAGAAACGAGGAAGCTCCAAGTAATTTTCGTGGATTTGGACACTTTACAGGTATGACTTTAACTGCTAAACATCGTAATATGTTATGATATTGACTGTATTTTGTTATCTCCTCTCTGATGTAGACAGTGGCGTACTGTGTTCTAACTGATAGAGGGGGTGGACTGGAGTAGTTCAGATAGGACCGTGGCAAATGTATCACTCTTCGCTCTTGCCTACTACAATAGATGGCGACAAACCCCACAGATATCAAATCTTACTAAACTGATCTACTTTACGTGTTTGAGCCTCATAGTATAAACTTGTAAATTTGAGGACTTGCCGGAAAATAGCTGTCATTAATGGTAAAACAGGGTTCAAAGGTAATACAGAATCGTCCTTTATACGATAGTTTCACCATGGCAAATGCTACAAGGTTGAAACTCGGCATATCTATTATTCATGATAAGAGTAACATTTCACAAAACTCTCGACCAAACAAGATTGACATTGTCCAGAGATGTCTGACGCATAATAGGTCTGATGGTGATAGGTTGTAGTCTTATCGTTCAGGCCCATGAAATTATATTAGTTTGTGTTGTACATAGATTTCACTTTTAGTAGTAAGTGCAACTTGATTTTGTGGAAAATGAAATAGGTATCAAAAGTGTCTGGAACATATAGAATAACTATGACGACGAATACTTGTGATGATTATAGTGGCGTACTCAGGATTTTTCAAGGGGGGTGGGGGGGGGGGGGAGGTTATTTCGTCAACCAACATTTTCAAAGGGGGTGGGTGTCGGTAAAGATTTTTTAAGGGGGGGGGGGGGGGGGGGGGCAGGGGTGTCGGTGAAGATTTTTGAGGGGGGTGTCAATGAAGATTTCCCGAGGAGGGTTTAGGTGGGGATTTGTTTTCGGGGGGGGGGGGGGGGGGTGGGAGGGGGATGTCGGTGAAGATTTTTTGAGGGAGGTGTCGGTAAAGATTCTGTTGAGGGAGGTATCAGTGAACATTATTTGAAGGGGGTCGTCAGTGAAGATTTTCCTCATGGGGGCGGGGGGGGGGGGGGGGGGGTGGAGGTGTTGGTGAAGATTTTGTTTGATGGGGGTGTCAGTAAAGATTTTCTAGGGGGGTTATAGGTGAGGATATTTCGAGGGGGGGGGGAAATTGTTGGTGATGATATTTGAGGGGGTTAATTGTCGGTGAAGATTTTTTGAGCAGGGAGTCGGTGAAGATTTTGTTTATGAGCGGGTGTTGGTGAATTTTTTTTTTTTTTTGGGGGGGGGGGGCGGGGGTGTAGGCGAAGATTTTTTTTGAGAGGGTAGTCAGTGAGAATTATTTTAGGGGGGTGTCGGTGAAGATTTTTCTCAGGGGGCCCCCGGGATGTTGGTGAAGATTTATCTTAGGGGGGGGGGGGGTGTTGGTGAAGACTGTGTTATGGAAGGGGGCGGGGTGTGTCGGTGAAGATTTTTAAAGCGGTCAAAGGTCAAAGGTCATACGTATGACCTAATTCGTCACAGTGACGAATTTAATGTCTTTTTTGGCTTTGTTTTTCAAGAACAAAATGGCAGAAAACAATAGAAATAATAAGAATTACTAACAAAACTAAGTTTCTCATCATTTTTAGATTTGTTTTCTTCTAAATTTGAATTGAAGAACCTTTTCCATACAAATCCCAAGGTATTGACATGGTATTTTCATCTTCAATTAGTAACAGTATCTAGTAAACTTATACTGAAGGGGATTTTATATTATTCATTATATAATACAACATTAGTGTAATATGTGTTAAGTCAATGTAATGTCGAGGCATTGACATGAATTCGTTTATTTATATAGTCTATAGGATCGGTAACAGGTTGTCGTGATCTGAAAACAAAATAATGGATATTTCTTTTGTTTTTCTTTGTTTTTAAGGACAAAATGGCGCAAAACAATTCATATAATTATAATTAAGTCATATATAGCTTTGATCTATTTTTATTATATTTTGGTGATCAAAATCTGCTAATGAGGGTTTCGTATGGTGTCAAGAAACATTTTGATATGAAAACATCCATTTGATCTAAGTTTATAGGGTAAAAATTGAAGAAATTGCATACGTAAATTATCATGTACTGGAATGTGTTTGATAAGATCTATGAAGGTCACCTCCACATTGAATTTGCTAACCTAATGGGCCTCTAAATCCCATCAAATTCCACAGAAATGTCCTGATCTATGTTCCAAAAAATGTAATATTACATAATTATGTTTACAAAAAAATAAAACAAATTAAATTTGCCTACTTGATAACAGTCCATTCGGCGAAAACAGATCCAAAACTTCTATATTCTGACATTTTCTATGTTTTTTTAAAATCACTATTATCGTAAATAGCCCCCTCATATGGTGACCTTAATATGTTTATAATTACAACTTGTAGAATTTGGCCTGCTTGACACATGTGCCAAATATGAGAGTGGTTGATTGAATAATAAAGAAATTAGAGAGGGGAGCCATACAGTGCAAGACTAATCTATGTACGGAAGTATAAGTGTAAAATACAATTGTTTCAAATTGTCGATTGTTAAACAAGACTTGATTCTTCGTATACATGCAACTATGCGTACTATTTTCTTTACAACATCATCCACGTGGCATGACCAATTCAAACTTTGCTCAAAGTTACACCAAGGTTTTTGAGTTTGGTTACATTTTAAACTAATTGACCGTTCATAAATAACTGGAAGTTACAATTATTTATTTTCTGCCGAGATAAGAACAACATAACGTTCGTTTTGTCTGAGTTTACGATCTTTACCATTGTCTAAAAAACATTTACTAAGTGTCTGATTGAAGATTTGTCTGCACTTTCCTAACATCGAAACCTGAGTGAAATACAGTTGTATCGTCTGCATAAAGTGAGATTTTTTGTATAAAGACTCAATTTTAAGTTTAACATATCATTCATAAACAAACAAAACATAAATGGTCCTAGTATTGATCCTTGTGGGATCCCCGTTCTTACGGAGAAAGTCACTCGTTTCTCCTTTATATAACACACGCTGTTTTCTATCTATTACGTAACATTCAAACCATTTCAATTCAACGTCAGTAATTCCAAAGTAAGATTTTTTTAAGAAAAGCAAGTCACGGGGTATAACGTCAAACGCTTTTCTAAGATCTAGAAATGTGGCGCCAACAAATTTACCCCTGAGACCTTCTTTTTCAATATATTTAAGCAGTTGTTAATGGACTAGCAGCTCTTTCAAATACTTTTGCCACTATCGATAACAATGATATAGGACGATAACTACGTATGTCATTAGTAAGCTTACGTATTATTGGTATGGGTACTATTTTTGCAAGTTTAAATGACTGGGAAAATTTACCGTACATAAAGATTCATTAAATACATGTATATGCGCTAGTAATATAGCGATGTGATGAGCACTGATTTTTAAAATTCTGGGATGCAGATCATCAAGTCCCATCGACTTTATGCAATCTAAATTACTTAATTCCTTCTGAGCATAATCTACGAAAATTTCTTAAAAACAAAAGACAGATCTTGCCAATTGAATATGTCTCAAACAATTTTCTTTTTGTTGATTTTTTTGTCTATGTTATTTTGATTAACCGTACCAATATTACTAAACATCTCGTTAAAGGTAACGTTGAGTATTGGTCAAACTTAACTTTAGTAACCAAAACCTGCACGATTACGGTACAAATTAATAGTTATAACTTCACCATGCTCGAAAAGTATACACAATTACAAACGACAAAGTAAAACCCCTGTTATCATTCAAAAAGATCCGTTACAACTCAAGTGTCAAATTAACTCTAGAGAACGCTAGCGCGAACCGCTAGCGTTCTATGTCGTCCTAATACGGGACTGTAAAATGCGCGGTGGCTATCACGGCAGCGGCGGCGGCCATCACGATCATCTTTCGTTCAAAATTCTGTTCGGAGTCGCGCTAACACATGGAGAGAAGTCGAGGAAGCGTTTATATCACTATTTTTTTGCGGAATGGAGGGAAAAATCATAATATTAATCGACCCGACAGTTGGATCACATAATGTAGAGTGAATTAGTGGTAAGTACCGTATCGTATGTATAGTTTTAAGCACAATTAGCGTGCTTACAAAGCCGTCCCAAGGAAAAACGCAGTATCTGACATTTTTTTTGATTTTCACTGTTTTGCAGAAAAATACTCAATAAACAATACTCTTTCATGCGATACATTCAGTTTTTCTGAAAACAATTTCGGAACACCATTTTTTCCCAACCCTCAAACAGTCAAACTCCACTTTCCACAAGGACAAACGCAGTATCTACACAGCTAGTCTCGTTACAAGACAAACAATTATTTATATGCAGTCAATATGAATAATGCGCATTTATAATAGTTATATCTTGTACAAATAAAATATCATTAATTATATGAATTGTGAAGCATAACATATTGAAGCAAACTTAACACCTAAAGTGCATTTTGCAATGCGACCAACATTCTTCTATAAAGTGCAGGTTTGTGACAAAGGCTATTCAAGTATGCATGAAAGTTCGTGTACCCCGGCCACATGCACACAATGCACAGACTGACTGCGCACGGCATATGCCGTGCAGTGTGTTAATGGCATTTGATTTTAACGCACACTGCATACATGCAAGTAAGTTATGTACAGTAATGCAGTCATAATCTTCTACTGAATTAAGCTCTGCAGTGCAAACATGAATTATCAAGAATAGTTACTATGATACTGTCTTCATTTTAATCTTTAAGATATTTGAATTGAGTTGAGGGATTCTGCTGGTTCAAATTAGAAACATTAGAAAATAAAAAAAACAAAACAAAGCACAGTCTACTCGCTTTTATAAGACCAACTCTATTGCCCTAGACTAGACGTAGTCCTAGTCCTAGATATGACTAGTCTTCATGCAGACTAGAGTAGAGGCATGTTTAGCCTAAATATCAGGCCAGGTCGGCAATTACGGCAGCTGATGCTGACGCGGTCTGGAACATGCATTTTGATCCATGGCGCCTAAAATCACAATAGTTAAAGGGATAGTTGAGTTTTGGTAATTTCCAAAGTGCCCCCCCCCCCCCCCCCAACACTTAATGTGCTAATTTGACATTTGTATGTGTCCTATCATGAGTTAGTATAGGTTTTCCCGCCCAATTTCGTCAAAACAGCACTCAAATGGTCATTAACAGCACGCAATTTAAAACGAACTTGAATGAAGATCAGGATCGTGTTTCAATTAGCAAATTATTTCATTCAATTTGATTTTTGGACTGTGCTATTGCCAACTTGTGTCAAACCGAATTGAAATAACACCATTCAACTTAGAAAATCGTGTGAAGAGCATTCGATTTCGTCTATAAAGGTCAAATGTAGGCGTTTATACATTTTATTTCGTCTTAGGGCGAACATCTTTGGAATGTGCGCAATCCTATTCATTAATTTAGTTCTGATCGTTCTTATTTGAATGCTAGATGTGCTAAGAAGGACGCCTGAAAACGAAAAAGAAAACCCAAATCGGTCCGAAATCTAAGGTCAAGCGAACTGGCACGAATTTGAATGACGGATGTGTATTGCCAAATTATTTGACATTCTAACCAATTTGAATACGTTGTCGTTGCAAACTGAATGCAATTTGACGAAGATGAATGTTCTGGAGTTTAAAATTGAACAGTGTAAACAGCAGGTTTATAAAAACCACTCGAACTTGAATGACATATAATGAATATGCCCGCTATTTTGACGAATTTGGGCGGGAAAACCTATATTGAAACAATTTCTCAACTATTTGGAGAACTAGATGGATCTTCGACTGCGCGCAGTCGAAAATTATGCCTCCACTATCACACGATTTTAATATCAAGCCCAAATTAAAATACACTGAATTAATTTTTAAAAATATTTTGAGTCCTGTGACCATGACCATATGACCCCATTTTTGATGGCTCCCTAGTTCGAAATTGATCCATCAACCGGTTCTTGAGATATTGCAAGAATGAGGCATATAATAATAATAATAATATTGAGTCCTATGACCTTGACCTTTGACCTCATTGCCACCCAAATGTGTACACTCACACCAGTGGCGTAATGAGCAAAAACTTTTTGGGGGGCAGAACCAAATCCGTATCACCACCGGATATTGCGAAAGAGCTTTTTTTGCTAAGGGGAGGAGGGGGGGGGGGGGGGGGGGGGGGGTTGACCCAATGACGATAAGGAGCATCGTCCACGAGGCGCAAAGCGGCGATTTTTTTTGCTATTTTGAACCCCCGTAAGTGATGTATTTTTGCTAAGTGTGACGTGGTGTGGCAAGATCGGTAGAGCGCGCGCTTTCTGATCTCGAGATCCCGAGTTCGAACCCAGCACACTCCGTTTGTCCTTCAGCAAGACAATTAATCCACATTGCTGCTCTCTACCCAGGAGTATAAATGGGTACTTGGTCGGGTGTTAATTAGCCTTCAGCGCCCGGTGGGCTGCTGGGCTAGTATGCTCCCCAGGGAGTTCAGATGGTGCGCAAGATAATTGTGCGGGTTTGACCCGTACCTGATGACCAAGGGTAATAATAAAGCGCTTATGAACATTGTATTAAGCGCTATATAAATGTTATATATTATTATTATTAAGG
>JBAMJV010010452.1:0-13907 GCA_037951105.1 Echinarachnius parma | reverse complement strand
CCCCCCCTTAGCAAAAAGCTAGATCCGCCCCTGGATGGCGTAGCAGAGATTATAATAAGGCATTGTCATCCGCCGTTTTGTTTTGTCCCTTTTCTGCACAAGACATGATTTGCCCGAATATAAGGTGCCTTTTGCCCGAATACGGCCGGTTTAAACCGAACTCGGAGGGGGGGGGGGGGGGGGGGGGCGCAGCCCCCAAGTCCCCACCCGGTACGCCTATGGATACTATTGTATGCTCCAGTGGTTTCAAAATAACGAGGTCATAAAGTCATAAAGTGCAGCGAGATGCGGGAAAGCCCGACAAATATTTGCTCAACAGATACCGCCCCCCCTAAAGTTATCACAGCATAAATAAAAGGGCAATGGTGCCAATATACTAGTATATTTTGTAAATCTGCTCCTGGGAACTCATCATGTAACCATGTGAAAAAAAGAATTTCCATGAATTGGAAAATCAAATCCAATCAATCAATCAATCAATCAATCAATCAATCAATCAATCAATGTAGTGCTTGTCAGCTACCATACCTCATGCATGGCATTATAAACTTCAGAAAGGGTATTCTTCAGTAACTAGCTACTCTGCAAAGAATAGTAATAATAACGCCGTCTTTGGTGCTAGTGCTTCGTAATGGTGGTCTTCGTAGTGCTTCGTGGTGCTTCGCAGTGCAGTGCTTCGCAGTGCTTCGCGGTGCTCATTGGTGATATGACCGGTATATATACTAGTACTGTATAATTACTACCGCCGAGATCAAGCAAAGCCAGCCAGGGTCAATCTTGAAGTTGAAGCACTCGTAGCACGTTGAAGATAATCGAGGTGAACTGAAATGGCGGGTGACTGCTGTGACAATGCTTGCTGCAACTGTTTGTGGAGATATTACTCGCCGTTTGTTCGCACGAGTGGAGTTGTTGTTGCAGGAGGTACAGTTTCATAAATTATATCATTTGCATTACCATTTAATTAAGAGAAATCAACTATTACATTAATGACCACACTGTTGTGTGTAGCAGGCTATACATTGACAAAACATGAGTGGCAGGTGTCAACTTCCTGCCAACACATGCATTGTCGACGTATTCTGTGCTACAAGGAAAAGTGTTTTCATTTTTCATTTATTTACGAATTATTTACGCGCGCTGTTGACTTGTATCTCCTCCTCCTCCTCCTCCTCCTCCTCCTCCTCCTCCTCCTCCTCCTCCTCCTCCTCCTCCTCCTCCTCCTCCTCCTCCTCCTCCTCCTCCTCCTCCTCCTCCTCCTCCTCCTCCTCCTCCTCCTCCTCCTCCTCCTCCTCCTCCTCCTCCTCCTCCTCCTCCTCCTCCTCCTCCTCCTCCTCCTCCTCCTCCTCCTCCTCCTCCTCCTCCTCCTCCTCCTCCTCCTCCTCCTCCTCCTCCTCCTCCTCCTCCTCCTCCTCCTCCTCCTCCTCCTCCTCCTCCTCCTCCTCCTCCTCCTCCTCCTCCTCCTCCTCCTCCTCCTCCTCCTCCTCCTCCTCCTCCTCCTCCTCCTCCTCCTCCTCCTCCTCCTCCTCCTCCTCCTCCTCCTCCTCCTCCCTCCTCCTCCCCCCCCTCCTCCCCCTCCTCCCCCTCCTCCCCCTCCTCCCCCTCCTCCCCCTCCTCCCCCTCCTCCTCCTCCCCCTCCCCCTCCCCCTCCCCCTCCCCCTCCCCCTCCCCCTCCCCCTTCCCCTCCCCCTCCCCCTCCCCCTCCCCCTCCCCCCCTCCTAGTCCTCCTCCACGATTTGAGTTAAGTTATCCTTCTTTTTGAGCAAATGATATGCAATGTCCGATAAGTTCAATAACTAAAGGTACTTCGGAGCGAAAAAAATTCAAATAATTTTGTAAGGAAAGGCGATTTTTTACGTCGTCACACATCTATGTACCTGCAAGATTTCGAGCGACGTCGCGTCACAACGCTGTACTACGCACAGCGCTGCACAGCGCTGCATCACAGTTAGACATGACTGAAGATTACGCACTGTGTGTGGTGCACATACAGTTCAGTTAACGCAAACAAAATAAACAAAGCGAAAACAGAGACGCGACAGCACAATAAAACACAAACAACATGGGGGGGGGTTGGGTGTTTACTGCGGGTAATACACCGGCAAATACAGCCTACGGTAGATGCAGGCGGCCCTCACTGCTGCTCTGAATGTATCGAGTGAGGGGGAGGCTGCTGGTAGTGCTGTAACCGATCATCGGATCGGCATGCCGATCACGATCCGATCATACATGATCGGACCGTTTTTGCCGATTTCCGATCATGCAGAAAAAATCGGAAGATCGGATCGGCAAAAAAAAAAAAAAAAAAAAAAATCTGTTTTTTTTTCTTTGGAAAATGATCCCCCAAAACATATTTTGGGAATATAAATGAATACCAAAGCAACATATATCCATATTAATAAGCCCAAGGTAATCTTGTATGGGTATGCTTTCATTTAAAACTGATTACCTCTCCTTTTACAAAATTATTCGCGCCGATTTTGAGCTTAGTCCCATGTGTTTCTGAAAGGTTACGCCAAATTAATCACATGGGACTAAGCTCAAAATCGGCGTAAGTAATTTTGTAAAAGAAGAGGTAATCAGTTTGAAATGAAAGCATACCCGTACAAGATTACCTTGGGCTTATTAATATGGATATATGTTGCTTTGGTATTCTTTTATATTCCCAAATTGTGTTTTCTGGGGATCATTTTCCAAAGAAAAAAAAAACGATTTTTTTTTTTTTTTTTTTTTTTTTTTTTTTTTTTTTTTTTTTTTTTTTTTTTTTTTTTTATAGCCGATCATCCGATCCCGATCATCGATCCGATTTCGAAGATCGATAAAATTTTGCCGATCCGATCAAACGATCCGATCATCAAGGTCAGTTACAGCATTTTTAACGCGTTCCAGTCCTTGATAGTGCGAGGGAAGAAGGATGAAGAGCACACTTGAGAGCTGCATTGTGGAGTGAAAAATCGACTACCATGTCCTCTGGTGCTTGTACTTGTAGTAAGTGTGGTAAGGTGGTCATTCCAGGGTACGTCGACTAGCCCAAAGAGGATCCTGTAGAGCATCGCTAGCCGGCCCTGTAGTCTTCTGTTTTGTAAGGATTGCCATTGGAGTCTGTTCATTAGGTCGGTGACACTTGCTCTGCGGTCGAAGGTGTTCATAACGAACCTGGCGCTGTTCCGTTGCACCTGTTCCACTTATTTATATTTCTTTGTGTGTGGGGGTCCCATACAGAGGCTGCATACTCCGTTATTGGTCTCGCGTAGTCTTGTAGGTCGCCTCTTTGATCTTCCGGTTGGAGTTGCTGAAGTTGCGCTGGAGAAAAGCTCCTTTGGCTTTCTTTGTGATGATGTCGACATGTTGGTTGAAGTTTAGATGACTATCAACATGAAGACCAAGATACTTGGCAGAAGACACCACTTCCAGGGTGGTTCCATGTACTTGGTAGGGAAAATGATGGGATGCCTTTTCTTGGTGATGCGAATGACTTGGCATTTTGAGGGATGGAACTGCATCATCCATGTCCGTTCCCACTTCTGTAGAAACTCCAGATCATCCTGCAGTAGTGCAGCGTCCCTGTCAGTTGATACTCGTCTGTACAATGCGCAGTCATCAGCGAAGAGTCGAGGTGTTGAGTACTTCTTGTATAGGTCTATTCTGCCTCCTTCAAACTTGAAGATTCTTGCAAACTTGTGTGTGTGTGTCATTTGAATGTTGTCATGACTCTTGTAATAATGATGTGAAATTTCCCAACCTATTTTAGTTTTAACAACGTCATTCGTCAACATGTCTTAACTCTTATTTCTTAAAATTTAAATTGCAGACAGAAAAATATCAAAGCCAAAGCCAAGGAAAATCCCAGACCCGTCGACATATTTTAGTTTTTTGTACTAGTTTTCAATTTGATATTGATTTTTAACTAAATCTGTCGATTCTGAAATCTGAACATTTTGTCACCAGATTGTACTATTTTGAAGGCAACTATTTAAAAAACGCTTTTGAATTTTTTTTTTTTAAGTGCAAGCATTTTTTTAATTAAAAAAAAAAATCTAATTATTTGGGCCCCAAATAATTATTAAGATCAGATATATTTATTGATATTTCAGCCGTTTCTGGGTCGTTTTTGACCAAATAAAGTTTATTCTGCGATTAAAATTGCATGTTCTCTCAAATTCGACACTCAGTTTTTCATTACCTCACAAACAAATTGTGATGTGCAGCGCCCTCTCTACCAAAACTAAACTACCCCTTTAAATTACACTTTTTAGCCATGGCTTCACTCTGATTTTGTTCACTTTCTGAAAAGTTCCTGTGCCTTCTTGTCTTAAATGTCAAAATTGGGGGCCGGGGTGTTCCCCACCCCTGCAAGTCAAGGTGCACAACACATTCCATAATGGGGCACATACAAAATAGGCTACACCTGGGTGTTCCCCCAATATATAAAGAAGGCAAATAACGCTCTAAAAACTGCAAACATCATCAATTTGTATCACTTTTGTACAAATTGTACCACTTTCTCCTTAGTTTAGCATGCAAATATAAGCATCACACACAGTAGCTTTAGATAGGGTTGTGTTTGTGTTTGGTTGGAATTGTGCACAGAGGGTGCCAGAGCTGTGGCCGTAAAGTGTAAATCCCCATTATTTAATTGAAGATTGCTTCTTTTTTTTCACTGCATATTGACGATAATGGCCACTACATGCAAACATTCAAGGCATTATCTACCAAAGCGTGCCCACGACTTGGCATGCGTGACTCAAAGAAACGATGCTAAATTGCATCTATAGAGCATTATTTCTTTTAGTCGTGCATGACAAGTCGTGGTTACGCTTTGGTAGAGAATGCCTCTAGCCTCTACTTTGTATAATATAAAATAAAGAAACTATTCATTTAATTTTGTTAATTTTTCATTGATCGAGCTGCAGAAGACGAGGTTCAATTGGCATGCATGACTAACAGAACCGATGCTACATTGCATAGAGCATCAATTCTCTTTGTCATGCATGCCAAGTTGTGGGCATGCTTTGGTAGAGAATGCTAGATTCAATGCTAAAAAGACGGCATGGGATGGGGACTGCGGGATCAATGAAATCAGTACCTTACCACCCGATACATGTAGTACTTGAGTGTTAATGGCAATGCAGCCAGGCATTCTCTTCGAAGAGGTACCCACAACTTGGTGTTGTATGCAGTTTGTATCTAGCTCATCGGTTCTTTTAGTCATGCATGCCAAGTTATGGCCACGTCTTCGAAGAGAATGCCTGCAGCCATAACTCTACGGTGCACACTGGCGGAATATTGGAATGTGTACTTTTTTCATTTTTTTCACCAGTGGCCAAGTTCCTCCCCACCTAATGAATGTGTTTTATATTTAGTGAATATACAGTTTTCACAGACCCGTTGTAACTTAATATGAGACCTTACAACACAAACCGACCAATGAGTTGGGGGAAATTATTTCTGATTTACACATGACATTACAGAAGAATTCATTACCTTTAAAATGGTATAATTTGTCATATTCAGACAAGTCAAAACCTCTGAAAATGAGCGCCAAACAATTGGAAAATGGCTGAAGCAGTTTTAAAACAAAGGAGAAACAGTCCACTTCAAATAGCAACGTCCATTCAAGCGGTGTAATCTGATAATTTTTATTTAATGAAAAAAATTATTTTAAACATGATTTCTGACAATTAAAATTTCACAGAAGGTAGATTAAGATACCTTCATTCAAAGATGTGGTTTTGTGGTGTAAGGTCACATAAATTTGTTTTTGTTATTTTCTGAATCTCTTTATTCAATTTTGTACAGCTCTGTGGGCAATAGGCATCACACAAGTGACTATTGACTTATTCTACATTTATGTCATGTGAGTATATTTGGAAATTAAAATATTTTATCATTCATATTCTGTTAAACAATCAGATAATAATTATTCGTCTTATCATCTAGCTTATAAAATATCTATAGATGTCTTGTTCGTTTGTTCATTCGTTCCTGTCTCCTGTAGATTAGTCTAGAATTCAAATTTGCTACAACTGGCCGTGTCAAAAATACACGTTGCCAAGGGGGGCGTAATAGGACTCTTGTAGCGTGCCCCCGCATTTACAATATTTAAAAAATAATAGTTGGAATTTTGCTGAAAACACCTAAACATGATAAAGCCTAGATATCCACTCATACAGATTGCGTGCCGCAGGCAATGGCTGGCGTGTATATTGTTATTGTTACTGTTAGTCAATGAATTATTACGCTGTCCCTTTTTAAAATGGTTTATTAAGTATTACTTTAAAAATCATTGAAGACAAATTGGTTATGATATGACACGCATTCTCCATTGACTCCAGCCAGAGTGTAAATCAGGATCAGTCCTAATAGCCCGGTCACATATCTACGGATTGCGTAAACGGACGTCAAACGGAGAGCTAAATTTTCCATCCGTTCGTCTCCGTTCGTATGCGTTTCTTGTCTGTTCCTTGTCCGGTGATGTACGTTGTTCTATGTTTTGTACATAAAGCAATGGAGACGACTTTCATCAGCGGATAATTTCATAACCCAAATTTTCTATTCGTTGGGCATTCGTTTCCGCTATCCGTTGATATCTGACCGGGCCTTAAATGATAAAATGAATGATGTATTTCAATGATGGGCCCATCGTGAGGTCAATTTACATCAAGGTGTGTCATGAAGTGATGAACACAATAACAATTTACTGATTATAATTCAATTTTCAAACCCGTTTTCTTTCATTTGATCCCAGGTTTGCTGCATTTGTGGTGTCTGTACTTGAACTGCTCATATTTGTGAATCCTTGCTGTGACAAATGCTGTAGCAGGTATGGTGTTCCACTCATACACATTACCATACTGTTGTGTGTTGTAAACAATTCATAGACAATGCCCATGCCAAGCATACATTACTATTTACATTGTAGATATGTGATGAACTAATTCTGTCAACACATAATTGGTTTTAATTGTGTAATATTTTGTTATTTTGTTATTGTTTGTAAATGTTGGTGTATTGTTAAATAACCTTGATTTTATTATTAGGAATTATGGCTGATCATGGTCTGTTTTTCCTGGGTTAGGTACCGTAAAACTCCGTGTATAAGTCGCACTCGTGTATAAAACGCACCCCCAACTTTCTAAAAAAAATAAATTAAAACAAAATTAAAACAAAAATTTTTTTTTTTTTTAGAATTTTTTTTTTCATGAATATTCATATATTCATGAGGTAGCAATGCTCATTAAATATGCAAAATACTAAATTCATTTATAACTTTTTTGTTGAGAAAAATGTAGAACCACTGTTTAGAAAATTGAATATTAAATGAGTGCTGCTACTCATGAATATCTGAATATTCAATTAGTAGCAGTGTTACTGCTTAAAAACTTGCATTTTGTTTTGCTAACCACTATCATTTATGTAGGAAAAAGGCATATTTTGATAAATGTTCCCCCTTATATCAAGCTCTTGTTATGCCCTAGACCAGTGTAATATGCATTAAACATGACTACAGGGTGTCCCAAAAAAAAATTCTAAAAAAAAAAAAAAAAAAAAAAAATTTTTTTTTTTTGGCTGTACCTGTGTATAAGACGCACCCCCCACTTTGAAAATTTTCCGACGGAAAAAAAGTGCGTCTTATACACGGAGTTTTACGGTATACAAAATCAAACATGTTCATGTGCATCATGATGGTAAATATGTAAATCTCCTGATCATTGATCTTGTATATTTAATAATAATAATAACTTGCATGTATATAGCGCTTAAAGGGTACCACCACCAAAACATATAATTCTTATAAATGAAAGGTAACATCTTTAGTAGTCCATTCCATCAACAAGTTCACACAAATATGTTTCCAGAAAAAAAAATATTATTGGAAAACGCATCACCATTCTAAAGCATGCATTCATGGGTCTGCATGTACGAAGACTACTTTGTCCAGAGCGAACGAATCGTCCGGGAATCTATTGTCTCCAAACGTACGCATGAATAGCATTCAATGCCATTGGCGCACTCGCAAATGTTTGGCCCGTACGGAACCATGAAGTAATAGGGGTTCAGTAAGTGGTGGTAATTAATTGCTTTGTTTATGAATTACACAACCCTTTGCAAAATGCTGGGTATCTATTTGATATCACAAAATTATACCAAAACATATAATTATTTGTTGTTCTTTGCCTGGTGGTCCCCTTAAATACAGGGTTTCTAAGCACAAGTATTTGTACAGTATTTTGAGTTTGTTCTATATAATTATAATGCTTATTTTAAAGTACATAATACAATACATTATACATGTAGTTGTTTGTACATCTATATCTCTACAGACTGTAGCAGATCTCTAGTTTTCACTGTCCTTATACTAACCTATTTCAAAACTATGTTTTGTTGAACAGAGAAAACCGTTGCTTCGTGTTCTGGGAGTACATGTCCTGGCTGGATAACTGGAAAAGGGCCATACTCTACCTCTTCTTATCTGTCTTCTGCTACATCAAATACAAAGACCCATGGGCAATAGTCGCAGGTATGATAAGATCATTTTTAAATTAATTTTTTTAAATTTTTACCAGGATTTGAAACAACCTATTACACGCCTCAGGTTCCTTCATCAAGTGATTCTGACTAAGGCTGAGTCATGTCGGTAATTGTCGGAACCGGGTCCCGATAAACTTTTACCGGTCGGGAACCGGTATCCCGATAAATTTTTACCGTCGAAACTCGGACCGGTAAAATCACGCAATCGTGCACGCATCGGCAAAATGCACTGTTTGGGGCTTATATATTGCTCTTTTTATATGCAAATAACATAATAAATACTGAGGCTTTAATGGATTTACATATCAATCTTTACGGGAAAATAGTTACAGTATCCAGAATTAACTCAGTTTCGCATGAAAAGTGTTTTTTTTTTCGAAGTAAATTCATCGTTTGTTCACCATTGCCCATCGCAACACGGTTCACAGAAACTTAGCCCGCTAGTCTGGGGAAAACATCACATGTACGATCGCTTGTGACTGTGAGCCACTGCATGCCCTTAAAAAGTGGCTATAAATTAGCCTTTTCGCAATCAACACCATTTTGATATTCTACTTACATGATTGCGAATGGCGTTTGACAGCCGAACAGAAAAAAAAGAGCCCCGAAACAATGAAAACAACTACCGTATTTGTCGGTGTATTAACCGCTCCGATGTATTAACCGCACCCCCAACTTTGGCCGTTTTTCCATGAAAAAAAAAAAATTTGATAGTATAATTCTTGATTTTTAGTCTTTAGATGGTCAGCATTTTCTTAGGAAAGGTACCAAAAATAGCTTATCTATCAGAGAATTTTTGCATATGAATTTTGTTTTATTTACTGAAGTCTCCGAAGTAAATAAAGAAAATTATCAGGCCTTCTTCACAGCAGAAGAATCTATAACTTCTGTTGAATTTGCCACACGGATCACTACACATGGGACTACATAAAACGTTAGACAACAAAACGAAGATTTCACCAATAAAACAATCAGAACGGAGATTTTAAAAAAAATGTACCTTAATGTTATTCCTTCTTTCTAGTTCAAATTATGTTGAATCTACTCTGAAAACTGTTTCAGAAATAGTAAGTAATAATAGCGAGTAATACGGCATACGATCGTCGTCGATCGTCGACATGGATGAAACGATTCTCAAACGTTGACATCCAGTCCGCCCGGTACTAAACAAATGCTCCGATAGCCCGCCATATCACTCATACACTTTGCGTGAAGGTTATGGGTCTATTTTGTTACGCGAGATCCATCCGCCGGGAATTGGGGAAATCCCCGGCGGATGGATCTCGCGTAACAAAATAGACCCGATAACCTGCACGCAAAGTATATGAGTGATATGGCGGGCTGTATTGGAGCATCGGCGGCCGGGGGTCGGGAAAGAGAATCCCCGCCTGCAGCTGCATGATATGCTCGGCCAAGTGCCAGTCGCGCGGCCGGGTGCATGTTAGGATTCGTACTAAGATCGAAGCAATGATCGTGAATCTTCAAAGCTGCTTTCGCAGCAACAACGAGCAATATTTAGGAAGAGGTAAAAGAGAAACATAAAAGACACTGCATGACTTGTTTTGGGGGGAATATGCTTGTATTTTCCGTGCATCGTATGAGTATGAATGCCTTGCTGAGGTGGACTTTGGTCACTTGTGAATCTTATCTCCGTGTATTAACCGCATCGTATTAGGGCCCGGCGCTGGCTAGGCAATTTGCGTGTACAATTTTCCTATCTCCGTGTATTAACCGCTCCCCCCTTTTTGGAGCTTTTTTTTGAGAAAAAAGGTGCGGTTAATACACCGACAAATACGGTACTCAAAACATTGATAAAAAACGACTACATCGCTCCAATTCGCTCGTATACCCTGTGTGCAAGTTACGGGGTCTCTTTTCTTGCGCAAGATCCATCCGCCGGGGACTTCCCCAATTCCTGGCGGATGGATCTTGCCGATAGAGGGCGGACTGGAACATAGTTCCACCGGCCCAGCGTATGAATCTCGCGGAAGAAAAAGAGACCCGTAACTTGCACACAGGGTATACGAGCGAATGGGAGCGATGTAGTCGTTTTTTATCGATGTTTTGAGTAGTTGTTTTCATTGTTTTGGGGCTCATTTTTGTTTCTGTTCGGCTGTCAAACGCCATGAAATCATGTAAGTAGAATATCAAAACATTTTTAAATGGTGCAAATGACCAAAAAACGTATTTTGAGCCACTTTTTGAATGCACTGGCTCATCAGCTGGATCATACAAAGATCCATCAGACAACTCCCCTGGAGTATCGGACTAACATTGTGTGCACATCCGCCGACAATATCGTTCAACTGACTAGCAATTTTGCGCTTCCTGTTCAATTTCTGACTGTCAAACGAAGTAATGAACCAAGAATTTCTCGAAAATAACCACTCTTTAAAGTAAATGATATCAATTGCCCCGTTTTTATTTGAATTCCGCTACATTATTGTGATAATCTTAATTTCTTTTTTAACATTTTATTTTTTTAATTTTTTTTTCGGGGCACTGTTTCCCGATATACCGAACCGGGTCCCGATTGAAACGGTCGGTAACCGGTGTGATCGACCGAACCGACTCAGCCTTAATTCTGACTATACTGTCTTTGGCAAATATGCACAGATAGTCCATCCATTAGTAACATTTTTTACCTACCTGATTATACACTGTAGGTTTACAGGTTCGTTGGCAACCAAAATCATTAATTAGTATCTGCCAAATGTATCTCCGGTTTTGTATGCATTGAGCCATTGACTGCATAGAAGCATAAGTTGCAGATACCAAGTATGACAGATACCAAGTATCTTGGTAGCTAAAATGCCTTAATTCAACATTTTGAAGAGGGTTATTCTTTACCCTAAGTTATCTCTCTTCTGGTTCATGAAATAGTGTTCAGTAGTCTCAGGTGAGTTGACAGGACTCAAAACTTATTTTCCTTTTTCTTCTGCATCAATAAGGATTTATTAAATAGTCTAAGCTCAGTTGCTGTTAACTTGGTATTACTAATTATACAGTGGTATTCCAGGTCAGATTTAAGAAGGATTAGCATTAGAAGGATTAGAGAAATTGTCTGTAAACCATTTTATCAGAATTTTAGAGAGTGATTCATTTTTTTAACATCATGTACAAATGATCGATCCTTTGGAAATTCATGAGCAACCCACTATAAGCTTACTGCTTTGTACATGAACATTGGGCCGTATGCATACAACGTAGCAATTGCTTATAAGCAATTGCTTCAAGCACAAGCAAGAGCTTGTCAAGCAAAAGATCAAGTTCAAGCAATTGCTTAATTTCGTATGCATAAGCTTTTGCTTGTGCTGAAACCTTTTGCTTACACTGCCTAAGCAATTGCTTACGTGTTGAACAAAGCATCGTTACGGTTGTGCACTCACATCGCACTGCATGACAACAAAGGGGATTCGTAGTGTATGCAAACATCGTGTAGTCCCTTGCATAGCAGCTTTCCCTGGTCGTGCCCGACCTGGCAACAGTATTTTTCTTACGCAAATATTTTCAAATCATGAACAATATTGCCTACATGGATATAAATGTCTAAAATAACAGCCATTTGATTAAATATGTAATCACAACATAACCTCTGGAACCAGGAGTTCTAAATCATCCTGAAACGGTATGAAAACTTGATTCTAAAACGCGAATGTCCTTAGTAAGCAAGAGCTCAAGCTGGTCTGGAGGTGCTTGAAAAAACGCAAGCAATTGCTTATCAAGACAAGTAAAAGGTTCGTTTTATGCATACGGTTTTAAGCAATTGCTTGTTTGGTTAGCAATTGCTTTCGAGCAGTAAGCAATTGCTTGTGCTTGTAAGCAAAAGCTTTTGCTTGCAAGCAATTGCTTGTTTGTGTGCATACCGATTCAAGCAAAAGGCTAGCACAAGCAATTGCTTGTTTTATGCATACGGCCCATTGTCTTGTTTCTAATTTGAGTTGCTTTAAAAAGCCTTCTTTTTTTCTTGTTTTATATTAATAATATATATATATTAAGGAATATTAGTGGGTTAAATTTATTGGCATGTCCAAGGCAAGCTCATACAATGAACCCATCAATATTCCTTCATATAAACATAAGATGGCGATTTTCATTTGTGAATGTTTTCTTATTATATTTTTATTGGGAAATATTTTCCTTATTTATGGATGAGGAAATTACAAATTGACCCATATGCTAAGCCTCGCAGTTCCCATATATTGTATTTGAAAACATGTCCATATGAATTCACAATTGTCTGCATGTATGCTCACAAGGAACATATTGTATTTCACATCCTTTTGGTATCAAATAATATATGATGCACTGCACATATATTGCACCTCTATATATTGCATGTAGTGTAAATTATGCATAATTTATGAATACATTTATGATGTATGCAGTAATTCATTAAGCTGTGGATGGGTGTATTTAGTGCAATATATCCAACTCAAATTATTCATAGAGGAGAGAATAGAAGAATTGTGGACTTGGGTATGGTTGTGTACATATTGTTACCCTCAACATTTGTTACATAGACGGTGAAGTGGTATACAATGTTACTGGTGGCAGTCGGGCTGCATCTCCAGCTAATTCACACAGTATTTATTCAGCTTTTATACACGAAGATCACATACAATATTAGTCGTGCAGAGGTGAATTCTATCGGGGGATAACTGAAACTAAAACAATCTATTCTGCTCTGGTTGTATAGCACTTGCATAGAAATAGTTCAGAGAGTGCGTCAGACCCGTGCCCCTTCATACTAGCACAAGCCTTGTCCCGTGTTCTATGCTAATCTAATGGACATAAAAATACAAGTAAAAATTATGAATGAATAGTAAACTTTCTTGTCAAGGGTTGAGGCCATACTCAGCTTGTGTTCTAATATGAATGGAGCCATGGGGTGCATGTTTGAAATTGATATTTATCTGTTAAGTAAACATTGCTAAACAAATAGATGTCCAGTGCAAACAAAATTAATTCCAATGTACATTACAATTCAATTCAGACTAATTAGAATGAAGTACACAACTGCAGATGTGTGAATACTGGTGAGCTCTGTTCTGGTTTAAAGGGATCTAGTAACATTGTCAAAATCCTCAAAACTTAATTAGAACCCGTCACTAGCGGTTCTCACATACCTCATTATTTTTGTATTACCAATAGAAATATGGAACAGATTTTGGTTTTCCTTATTCCTCTTCCGTTATAAAGATATGTATGATTGAAGTGTTCAGATAATTATCTACTAGTTTATTATAATTGTTTTTAAATAGCGAATATTACTTTGTATTTTTGCTAAGTTCTAAGTCATATTACATGAATTTACTGTGGAATTTTCACACATGTCACAGAGTGGACATCACATATCACAGAAATACACATTTTAT
>JBAMJV010010451.1:0-27815 GCA_037951105.1 Echinarachnius parma | reverse complement strand
ACATGGTCATTTGGCGGAGGCATAAAAAATGGTTGAAAAATGAAGGAGAAGAAGCAGTTCATGTGATTTGAAATAAATTTTCATAATTAATGAATTTTGGAATTCTGTGTACAAATTTTGAAGCCCCCAATTACAATGTAGCTCTATGAGATAAAGTAAACCAAATCAAAATGGGTTGAGAAATGAAGTTCTAAGCATTTTTTTTTTATTTTGAATAAATTTGCATAAATTACCATAATCAATCAATGGAGCAAAATCTCAAAATTCTGTGTAGAAGTTTAGTGTACCAAATTTAGCTCTACCAGATAAAGCAAACCAAATCAAAATCGGTCGAGAAATGAAGAAGTATTTTGTGTGATTTCGAATAAATTTGCATAAATTACCATAGATAATGAATTTCATGATTCTGTGTAGAAGTTTTAAATCCCCCTCCTAGCCCTATCTTATGAAACCTAGCCCTATTAGATAAACCAAACAGAATGAAAATCGATCAAGAAATGAGGGAGAAGAAGCAATTTTTGTTATTTTTGAAATAAATTTGCATAAATTACCATAATTAATTAATGGAGAAAAATTTCAAAATTCTTTGTAGAAGTTTAGTGTACCAAAGTTAGCTCTACCAGATAAATCAAACCAAATCAAGAAATCGAGAAATGAAGGAGAAGAAGCATTTTTTGTGATTTCGAATAAATTTGCATAAATTACCATAGATAATGAATTTCACGATTCTGTGTAGAAGTTTTAAATCCCCCTCTTAGCCCTATCTTATGAAACAATCAGAATCAAAATCGGTTGAAAAATAACGAAGAAGAAGCATTTTGAAAAATGTGGACGGACGGACGGACGGACGAACGGACGGACGAACGGACGACGGACGCCACACCATGGCATAAGCTCATCAGGCCCTTCGGGCCGGATGAGCTAAAAATGAACGCAAATTGTTTTTAAATTGTTTTTGATGACCCCTCTCTTGAATTATTATTTCAACCAAACATCACATTTACATTTTTGTTAAATCAAGAAATGGTTGAACTTCTTGAGTCTAGAGGATGCCTTCTTTTGTCAGTGATGACTGCTTTTTGAATGAAAATAGCCATGTAACTTGGCCGTTTATATACAGGGTGGCCCAGAAATAACGGAATGGGGCACTCCCAAAAATAAAGTATTGAAATGAATGGATGCATCGGATAGTGTGTCTTTTCAAATGAAAATTGATACCAAGAACATTAATTTGGGTCGTGTAGTTTTTGTTTTAGAGCGCTGTGAGTGACACCATGTCAGGGTTCATTTTTTTTCCATTTTGACTGACCTATTGGCTAAAGAATGACCCGAACGGCTCGTCATAGAATTACGGCGCACTTGATGCGGACACCTTTGTTAAAGGTAGTTCAGATTCGTCAAATCAGATGCGCGGCGCCATCTTGCGTACGCGTTGCGCACGGTGCGTGATGCACGTTAGCTCAGTGTCATGCGGTGCGCGCAAACTAGCCCAGTTCAAAATGGCGACCCGCTGTGTAGCATCCCCACGCTTGATGCCCTTTAATGTGCATTCGACTGAATAGCCAGAGCTCCGCCTTGGTCGTAAAAAAGTAGACAGTCTGGCAGTGGCGTAGCACAGATCATGCAGATAGCGTGTAGAAATAAATGGGTATATAGTAACCCCCTAGAAAAAATAACCCCAACCCGAAATCTTAGCCCGTTTCCCTTTCACCACCAAAATACTGTTAACGCACGATTAAATTCTCACACACGATCTGTGGAGCGACTCATTTAATGAAACCATGGTAATTATGCACCTCCTACATGTCACATCACCCTACTACGCCCCGCTCAAAGGCGGAGCTTTGGCTATTCAGTCGATTGCACATGAACAAAGGTGTCCGCATCAAGTGCACCGTAATTCTATGACGAGCCGTTCAGTCATTCTTTAGCCAATAGGTCAGTCAAAATTAAAGAAAAATGAACCCTGACATGGTGTCACTCACAACGCTCTAAAACAAAAACTACACGACCAAAATTAATGTTCTTGGTATCAATTTTCATTTGAAAAGACACACTATCCGATGGACCCAGTCATTTCATTACTTTATTTTGGGAAGTGCCCCGTTCCGTTATTTCTGGGCCACCCTATATTTGTCTACCATTCAAGCATCATTGAATTATAACTTTTAGTTGTTAATGATAACTTGCAAATATAAGTTGAAGTGTGAAGTATATATACAGTCAATAACCTGTATATAGTGACCACCTATTAAAGGAAAAACAAGACAAGTGACCACTGTTGACAGTTGACCTCTATATCGACAGGTTCCTTATTAAACATCGTGTTTCTCTGCCGGGAATCACTTTGGGTTGCTACTGAAAGGTGGCTGCTAAGACAGGATTGACTGTGATATCATTATTTGTTATGTACATGTATGTAAGCATGTGTTAAGCCTTTGGGCACTATCCTTGTTTTGTAAATATGAAAATTTATCAATAGGCTTATGATTTATTTATATGCAGTTTAAATATATATGTATTTTGCACATCCCCCCAAAACAAAATTTAAAAAAAATAAAATCCATTATTTGGACAATAAAATGACTTGAACTTGAACTTGAACAGTTTGTTTGTATGTGACCTTACATCACAAAACAACCAATAAGTCTGGGGAAATGATTATGCTGATTTTCACATGACATCACAGTAGAATTCATTACCTTTAAACTGGTATATAATTTGTCATATTCAGACAAAGCAAACCCTCTGAAAATGAGCACCAAAGATTTGGAAAATGGCTGAAGCAGTATTAAAACAAGGAAGAAACAGGCCACTTCAAAGATCGGCGTCCATTCAAGCGCTGTAATCTGATAATTTTTATTCGATGAAAAAACATACTTAAACTTGATTTCTGACGATCAATATTTTATAGAAGGTAGATTAAAGTGGCCAGGCAAACTAAACGCATGTTATCTTCTGTTCATCTCTATTAATGTACATATCAACTATTTGTAAACCATTTGACCCAAACATATTTTGTTTATTTTAAAACATTTTAGTAATTTTTTTTCTCCATATGGTGAAGCCCCCACTTCTGAAAATATCTCCAGAGTAGAATTCAATTGTTGACGTGTTGTAACATCATCAGCCATTCACTACTCAGTTACAAAGTTACCTTCACCCAAGCTGAGTGCCTAATCACAATAGCACCACACAGTTGAATAGAATACCAACTCACACACCTTCAATTTCAATAGCTGTTGCTATGTCAGAAGAAAAGCACTGTCTAAGCTATTGCATGGAGGTATGCAGGGCATGCTTTTGTGTGGATATTTTTTTTGTTAATCTCATGGTAGCTGACCAGTGATTGACAGATGATGTCACAACAGGTCAACAATAGAATTTACTCTGGAGGGTTTTTTAGGATGTGGGGCTTAGCAACATGAAGAAAAATAAATGATAAAATGTTTAAAAATATACAAAACATATTTAGGTCAAACCGTTTACCAATATTGAATGTGTACACTAATACATATGAACAGAAGTCAACATGCATTTGGTTTGCAGGGCCCCTTTAAGATACCCTCATTCAGGAAATACAAAAATCCTGAATCTAATATTTTAAACCAAATTTGACTATTTCAGCTAATAACAGAGAGGCTATATCCGCGACATAATGGTCGTTTTGTGTTGTGTGGTC
This sequence comes from Echinarachnius parma, assembly GCA_037951105.1. Taxonomy (NCBI): domain Eukaryota; kingdom Metazoa; phylum Echinodermata; class Echinoidea; order Clypeasteroida; family Echinarachniidae; genus Echinarachnius; species Echinarachnius parma. Next base: position 24,133 of record JBAMJV010010451.1, on the reverse strand, counting down.
ACATATTGAGAGACACAAATTGTTGATCTTACCTCTGACTATGAGCCTATACAGGGAGCCACGTCCAAGATTCCTTTCATTCTGATAGTGGATCTCATATATACCCTCGTCTGAAGCAAGGACTGGTCTCGAAACTTGATAAGATAATAGTCCAAGATTTATTGCGTCACCTGCATCCTTTCTCCACCAAATGATGCGAGAGGATTGTACTACTTGTGTCATGTCGATGGATACACCAGTATCACCAACATTCACTGTTCTAGTAAAGACTCCATCAGCTGGAGCAAACTTAGCTGTATTAAATGAAAAATAACAAAAATATGTTGGTATTAGTCATTTCCCACGTGCATGATATGTGAGAAAAGCATTTGTATAAAATCAACCCCGTGCCTATGGAAACTGAGTGGGCTATGTACAAAGTCTACGGGAAATTTCAGAATCTCATAGGAATGGGTTAAAAAACACTTCACTTGTAATTATTTTACAGCTATCTTTTTTTTAAAGTCAATTTAAGCAAAAGTATACACATCAAGTTTGTTATATCCACATTTTAAAAATATTGTACTGCTTAAAAATCTGATTGACCACAAGCACTTGCGGATGTTTAACAATTAGTTTTCCTAAAAATACAATTTTGAATACTGGGTGGGCTGGAATGTCAGCTTTTAAATATGAGTGTTTTGCAAAAGTGTCTATAGAAAGTCATCAACATGTGACATTTATGTGACCGTTTCTTTAAAGGAATCTAGAAACTTTGTTGACATACGCAAAAACTGAAGAATGATTGAGACAATGTATATTGTTCTTATCTAGTTCTATTCTTATCCAATATGTCTATGGGGTATTGTGTACAAATTTCAAGTAAAATGGACATTATACGGCCGTGTAATGCGCAAAAATGCCAAGTGATATTCACTTAACTCATTGCACTCACATTGTACACAGTGACGACTATCCAGTGGATAGTTTAACATCAGAACACTTCAATCATAAATATCTTTTTAACGAAAGGGAAATTGGAAAAACCGAATAACTTGTTCCATGCTTCTAAATATAAACAAATCAAACAATGTATGAGGGAACCGCTAGAATTCCAATTGGAGGAATTTTGAGGATTTGGACAATGTTAATAGAGTGGTGAAGTGTGATGTCATCAATGATGTCATAAACTTTTTTGGGGGGGAATTTTCAAATTTGGACTTCATTTTCAGAAAGAGCATAACAAATAATGTCCAAATACCGAAAATCAATTGAATAGGTTACGTATTGGCTGAGATATGCCCATCCGAATGATTTGTGTTGTCAATGGGCAATCAGTGTTATAGTGCACTGGTTCATAACTTTATGAACCAGTGCACTATAACACTGATTGCCCATTGAAGTAAAATTCATTCGGATGGGCATATCTCAGCCTATACGAAATATATTCGATTGATTTTCGGTATTTGGACATTATTATTGATGCTCTTAGGGAAAATGGAGTTCAAATTTGAAAATTTGAAAAAAGTGTTTATATGACATCATGGCTTCTGTACTCCATACTACATCCCTTTAAATATGATGATTATTTTCTTACATATTTCATTTGTGAAACAAATAATAACATGCACCATCCTCAAAATTTCAAGCATCAGGAATGATGGGATCGAACCATGTTTGTATGTTTGCCTATTTTCAATATTTACTCCAATTTCCCCAGAACTTCAATATCAATGTTTTGGAATCAAACAACTAAGCATTACTTTGAAACAAGCTATGAACATTGTTATTTCACCTTGCTATTGAGATATGATTTAATTTGAGAAAAAAAAACATGAGAGTCATATACACCAAAGATGGCTTCTCACACTGTTGAGCACTAATTACAAACACCTTTTTGAGCGATAATATTAGGGTTATTTCCATCTTCAGAAATTCATCGCGGACATTATTGTGAATGCTTTGCATGAAGGTCTAGCCTCTAGGTTTATTTTGAAACAACTTGACCCATAGTACAGATACAGTCAATTTACATGCTGAAACATACACACGTATGCACATTATCCTGGCACACAACAATGTACAATGTACATAACATGTATGAGTGCATATACCATTGCTTCTCGTGAAGAAAGTTGAAACCCTCGTCACATCACGACCAGCTTTGGTCCCTTGACAGTAGAAAGGCCCAAATCCCTCTGTGTCCCAACTGCTGCCTGAAAAAGTCACGACTCTGATGAACGATCTACTAGAGCTGTGCTGTTGATCATCTGGTGGTGCTGGTGCAGTGTTTGATGGGATGTTGGCTGTCCGGCCGAACGCCAGTGTGGCATCTCGGTCTGGGTCACTTCTGTAGCACTGATATAAGGCATATCTTGTGTCTATGGTAGTTTGACCGATTGTTAGTATTGTAAGATGGACAACTTCACCTGCAAAACCAAACAAAAAATGGTAACAGTCAGAACGATGGTTAGATAATGAAGCAGAATACCAAATATGTCTATACAAGTATACATTATTTTGTTTTTCCACAAGACAATCTGCAGCCACTAGTACATTGTACATGTACATCCTCACCCTACCCAACACCCAATTGAGCCAAACTTTTAGCAGTCCAATTCAAATGGGGATTTCACCCCGTGCGCAATATTGCTGTTTTGAATAGTCCGAGGCTTAGAATTAGGAAAAATATCACTGAAAACTTGGTGAAAAATCATGATTTGTTTTTTTTATTTAGAAGAAAAAAAAGTATTTATTTGATTTGAAAATTGATATGGTTTTGATTTAAATCATTTTTTTGTTTCATTTTTTCAAAATGCATTGAATACCTTCGCTATTCAATAATGTTTCATCGCAGACTTAAACAGCGCAGTAGTGAATTCAAACAAGAAAGTACCAAACCCAAATTTGTTAACGATTTGTTTAACTTTAAACCTAAAAGCGATTTTTATTATTTGTTCAGCTTCCACTCTTAACCTTTTTCTCTACTGTCCCAATCGTGAAAGTTAAATCATATATATTATTTGATCTTTTTTGCCCGAACAGAAAGTGTACTTGCCCTATTACTTCTGGATGAGATTTTAACATTAGGAATTTCAGTTTTCACTCGTATTTGACCAATTTAGCTGCCCTATCGGAAACCGGGCTACAAACTCCCATTACAAAAAAATAAGCTGACTGCTCAGTCAGCTTGCATCTGCACATAACATCCCATTTGAGGTGATAATGCAGATCCAGACTAGCTATAAAATGGGCATCGCTTTCATGCTCCCTACAGATTATGATGTGATATGCAAGCTGACAACATTTGTGAGCCGCCGCCACAATTTTCGTCAATTTTTTTAAAATAAATGTAACCCTTCTTAATTATCGAGACTTTTGGCTGCATGAGCATTAAAGGGATAGTTGAGTTTTGGTAAAGAGAGTACAGTTTCGGTCAAACTTAATTTTAGTGACCCAAACCTGCTTTTTCATGGCATACCTTCACATGAATAACTGCAACATTGTTGTACTATAATAGTGGTTAAAAGAAGACTTTATTGGCGAAATGCACTACTTTGATAATTCAAATCATGATTTTAGAAAACCATTCAATACAAATAGATCATTTGAAACCTTTAACTTTTCCCATATTTGATTTTTTTTAAACATAAATAATCAACGAGTAATGGAACGATCCTCAAAATCCAATACGTCACTGATGCCAAAATATATGTTTCTCGTGAAAAATCACCGTAGGGCAATCTACTAAGTAAAACCATACATGAAATATAAATATATTAATTCATTATTTTCTTCCTATTTGCTCGCTACAAAAATAAAAAAGTACCCGAAATGCGGTGGTATACTTCATACAATCTTTAGCAAATTACGACAAAATTGGTAACCTCGCACGTGCCCTCATAGACCCCCGTTTATGGAGCACAATTACATAAACAGACATAACACGTGAGAGAAAGTAATTTACCTCGTTTATGTTACAATATGTGATTCATGTATTGATACCGTATATGTATATCGTTTATGACTCACCTAGAACATGGTTTGTTAAGGGGGATTGTATTTAACTTCAAAGGAAGGGGGATGTTAAGATATGAGATTCATGTATCGATACCATATATCGTTTATGACGTCACCTAGCAACTTAACTTTAGAATAAAATGGCTACCTATAACTCATAACGTGGTTTAACAATGCCTCCTTATTATATGCCATCAGGCACGTTTCACAGTTTACTTCGCAATTCTTAGTTAATCAATTGACCTAACAAACGAGATTTGTTTACTTTAAAAAAAGGGATCAGTTTGTACGGGCCAAGAAATCTAATTTTTTGTATGCATCCTTCAGCGTGTTCACACACAACAAATTTTCATCCCTTAATCATGACTAAAGAATCATGACTAATGGCAAGCCCTTTGTGTAAAAACTAGATACACTCTGTTTTCTCAGATAAACTCAGTTTTTCTCAGATAAACTCAGTTTATCTCCAGATAAACACAGTTTATCAGAAAAACTCAGTTTATCAGTTGATAGACTCTGTCTATCTGGTGATAAACTGAGTTTATCTGAGAAAAACAGGGTTTATCTAGTTGTTACGCAAAGGGCTTGCCATATAAACACATTATCAGACAAACTCAGTTAATCAACTGATGAACTCAGTTTATCAACTGATAAACTGAGTTTTCTGATAAACTGTGTGTATCTGGAGATTAACTGAGTTTATCTTAGAAAAACTGAGTGTATCTGAGAAAAACATAGTTTATCTAGTTTTTACACAAAGGGCTTGCCATAGGAATTTTTAATGAGAAGCTGATTCTATAGTCAGCTGCTGATTCTTTAGTCATGATTAAGGGCTGAAAATTTTGTGTGTGAACACGGGGCTTGTCATGCTTGTCTGAGCTTTGGCGTATTCACGATCGATACGGTACAGCAGTTCACAAAGGGTAATTGTGCGCGAACAACAGAGTACAAAGGTCATGCCCGTACGTAAAGCGAGCACACAATCATAGTTTGGCTTCAATGACGTCACGACATCCGAGCAGATGAGTTCATTAGTATGTAAACACAAAAACCGGTACTTTTGAAAAACAAATGCAGACTTTATTGGAGGTTATACATTTGAAATTTTTGTGGAGATCAACCTTTGAGGGTATACAGAACAACATTTTTTTTTTTAATTCGTCAATAAAGTCTTCTTTTAATGAGTCACACAGATTTATTGGCCGATATGTACATGTAGTTTGAAGAAGGGATGATTTCAACACGCTCGTTTTTTATTTGTAGAATCTAAATTACAGGGTTGTTCGACCTGAAATTGTGTTTTGGTGTTACATTCACATCCATCTGAGTACTGGAAACTATTCAGATGATGTTATGCAGACTGTGTCACTTGTATGATGCACCTCTTGACCCTAGGGAAAGGTGCGTCATGGATGCGTCATGTACTCCAATATGACGCACAGTACCGTTATAGTCATAGTCAGTCACTTTACCGTGGGTGCGTCACAAGGTTTGTCAATACCTGCAGGACTAATACTGTATGACCGTCATTTTCATGAAGTGGTGCGTCACAATTTTGACTCAATTTTATATATGCATCAATGTTTTCTATAAATGGTGAGTCACTTTTTCTGACAGAGGGTACGCCATTGTTCATAAAAGGGTGATGCTACAATGACGCACCTTTCCAGAGTTCAAGAGGTGCGTCATACAAATGACACCTGCATTACAACTTGAGGCCCTAAAATGAGATGTAGTTGTGAAGCTATAGCTATGGCAGGGGGGGGGGGGGGGGCAAGAGGGGCTATTTGGCCACCCCCATGGAAATATATCCAAAATGGCTTTAAAACAAATCTAATGTAATGTACCTTATAACCCCAAATAGCTTACAATAAAATCTAATAGCCCTAAAGCTATATCATTTCAATGTCAAGTGTCCAGTTAATTATTCAAAATGTTACCCCTTTTATGATCAAAACTGCAATATACGTTTTCAATAGATTCATTTATATGAAGATTGATACGAGAGGAAGTGCAAAAAACACAATTTTCCATCAGTACCTATAAAATAAATATCAAACTGAGAATCTAGTTGCCCTGTTGCCCAGGCCATCGGTCCAGAGCAATTGACTGTACTGTTGAGTCATGGGCCTGTTTCATGAAAGGGTCTTATCTAAAGACTATTCAAAACTGTCACGCGACCATGACTGTGGATGTGACATATCGCCCCTACTTGTTAGTGACGTCATAGACAATAAAGACATTGTTAACCATCACGACTAGTGTGAGGCATTCAGTATGTTACATGGTGCCAGAAGTTAGTGGATTATTCCGATATCCATTGCCATCCTCCATCACAAATGTAAAATACGTCATGGCAGAGACCTAAACTACGGATTTCTTGCTGAAAATGATAGTTTTGAGCTATTTGGAGGACAAAAACCGCCGTCAAAATCTGACGTCGCCGCCGGTGTTGTGCAGTGAGTATGCTACGGATATTGTACTACAGTCCCATGTATTGAGAATTGTGTTTTATACGATTATCCTGTGCGCTGTGCCCGAGTGAACACGATGGCGTCAAGTGATAAGCCCTCGATGAACTGGCAGGCCAGAGACCTGAATAGTGAGTGGAAACGTTTCAGGCAGCACTGCCAATTCACGTGTGATGGTCCCCTAGCAAGCAAAACAGAGAAAGAAAAAGTGAACTACCTTATGACATACATTGGTGACAAGGGGAGAGAAATTTACTTAACTTTCCAGTGGGCAACCGTTACACTCTCAGATGCAGATGGCACAAGGGTACCAGAAAATGAGACACTAGCTGGAGTGTATAAGAAGTATGAGACCTATGTGCAGCCCAAAAAGAATGAGATCAGGGCAACCGTAACTTTTCACAGGCGTAGACAGGTTGAAGGGGAAAAGTTTGATAACTTTGCGACAGACTTGAAACTGCTGGTGAAAGATTGCCACTACCAGGAAGAGGAGAGAATGATACGGGATGCCATAGTTCTTCGTTCCCTTCACCAAGCAGTGAGAGAGAAGTGTCTAGAGAAAGGTGATGACCTCACGCTGGATATGGCTATTGCTATTGGACAGAATCATGAGAGTGCACAAGATAGCATGAAGGCCATTAGCAACGAGGAGGACAAAGTCCACTCTCTCTACTCCAGAAGGCCCCCGCCCCCACGTCAGAAAAACATAGTTACAAGAAAGGAAAAGGGATATGACAGAAACATGAACAAAAACAAACAAAAGAGAAAGGAAAGCAGATGTCAAAGATGTGGCTATGCAGATCATGAAGGTGGAAAGTGTCCAGCTAAAGGTCAGACCTGTGCATATTGCAAAAAACCAAACCACTTCGCTGCAGTTTGTCGGTTAAAGAATCAATCGGCACACATGATTGATGACACTGACGATGACTATTCATCACAAGATGAAAGTTCACATGAACGCCCACACGAGAGGGATGATGACTTGGTGTATGCCCCCCTGTTTGCGGTAGATGAAGGCAGCAAACACACCACAGATGACTGGTTCGTGAACTTAGATATTGGGAAACAGGATACGAGAGCACAAATTGATACTGGTAGCTCTTACTCGATCATGCCCGCACACGTCTTCAAAAAGATGAAGCACAAACCAGATCTGCACAAGGCCAAGAGACGATTTGTGTCGTACTCAAATCATACCTTGGAGCTACATGGCTGTGCTACGATGAAAACCAAGTACAAACAGCACACAATAGATGTTGAGTACTATGTGGTCCAAGCTGACAACAAGCCAGTCCTGATGTCCGGTCGTGATAGTGAGCGCTTGAATCTAATCCAAAGGATCCACAGCATTGATGGTTATCCGGAACTGGTGCTGAACACGGGAACACTGCCAGGGACATACAGTCTGAAAGTAGATCCAACGCATCAGCCAGTGGTCCACCCGCCAAGGCGTCAGCCCCATGCATTGACCAAGAAAATTGCAGAGAAGCTGCAGGAAATGGAGGAAAATGGCCACATAAAGAAAGTGGAAGAACCAACCGACTGGGTGAACTCTATGGTGACCGTTGTCAAGGATGGAAAGGTCCGCATTTGTCTCGATCCGAAAGACCTTAACAAAGCCATAAGGAGAGAACATTACCCGATACCTACGGTTGAAGAAGTGGTAGCCTCCATGCCAGGTGCTAAGGTGTTTTCCGTCCTGGATGCAAAATCAGGCTTCTTACAAATCAAACTAGATTACGAGTCAAGCCTGATGACGACATTCAATACGCCCAAAGGACGTTACCGATGGCTCCGCCTACCCTTCGGGATAAAGAGTGCCCCTGAGATCTTTCAGAGGATCATGGATGGAATGCTGGCAGGCATCGATGGGGCTAGAGCAATCATGGATGATATTTTGATTGCAGGAAAGACCAGGGAGGAACATGATGTTGTCTTGGAGAAGGTGGTGCACAAGGCTAGAGAGTACAATCTCAAACTTAACATGCAAAAGTGTCATATCAGAAAGTCAGAAGTGCAGTATGTTGGACACATGGTCACGGCCAATGGACTCAAACCAGACCCAGCAAAGCTAGAGGCTGTGAAGCGAATGGCAGCACCAACCAACAAGCGAGAAGTGCGGCAATTCCTGGGATTTGTGCAGTACCTCTCCAAGTTCATCCCTGAGCTCAGCAGGATCGACAAACCACTGAGAGATCTGACCTTGAATGATGCAATCTTCCAGTGGGATGCTCCGCAAGAAAAGGCATTTGAGGACCTCAAGCAGTTATGCACAGAAGCCCCTGTGCTCGCCTTCTACGATGTGAAGAAAGACGTCCTGATCCAGGGTGATGCAAGCAGTTATGCACTGGGTGGTGCATTGATGCAGGAGGGTCATCCAGTGGCGTACACATCAAGGGCAATGACAGAAACAGAAACACGGTATGCCCAGATCGAGAAGGAAATGCTCGCCATTGTACACTGCTGTCGGAAGTTCCACCACTACATTTTTGGCAAGCCAGTCAAAGTGGAGTCTGATCACAAGCCCCTCCAGTCAATCTTCAAGAAACCTTTGCTCTCAGCTCCCATGAGACTGCAAAGTATGTTACTGAGACTGCAACCGTATGATCTAGACGTAACATACAAACCAGGAAAGGAAGTTCCACTGGCAGATGCTCTAAGCAGGTCTAACCTTCCAGAAAGTGAGCCAGATATGGAGCCACTAATGATCAACATGATGGAGCATATCCCAGTGACTGCAGAAAGGTATGCTCAGTTCCAGACCTGCACAGCAATGGAAATGAATGAACTGCATGCCATGATCATGAAAGGCTGGCCAGACACAAAGCACGAAGTTCCGCACTCCATCAGAGACTATTGGAACGTGAGAGATGAGCTTTCGGTGCTAGATGGAATCGTCTACAAAGGAATGCGCATTGTTGTTCCACCGACAATGAGGGGGGAACTGTTGGCTAAAGTTCATGAATCACACCTGGGCACAGTCAAATGCAAGCAGAGGGCCAAAGAAGCGCTGTATTGGCCATTGATCAATCACCAAATCGAACAACTGGTCGAGAACTGCCAAGAATGCAATGCATACCAGAATGCCCAACACGCTGAAGAGATGAACCCAACAAATCACCCAGATCTACCATGGGTAGAAGTTGCATCAGATCTGTTCGAGTACGGAGGATCAAGGTTCCTACTAACCGTTGACTACCATTCCAAGTTCATAGAGGTAGATGAGTTACCATCCATCACAAGTCAAACTGTAGTCAATGCCCTGAAAGCACAGTTTTGTCGACATGGTATTCCAGAGAAGTTACACACAGACAATGGTACACAGTATACATCGGCAGAGTTTGCTACATTCTGTGCTGACTACCACATTGAACACGTGACTTCTTCTCCACGAAATCCACAGTCGAACGGAGAAGCGGAAAGGGCGGTCCAGACTGTGAAAAGGCTGTGGAAAAAGTGCACAGATCGCCAGCTCGCTCTACTAGACTACAGAACGACCCCACTAGCCAGTTGCAATTTGTCACCGGCTCAGCTGTTGATGGGGCGTAGACCGAGAAACAAGCTACCAACATCCAGAAAATTGTTGGAACCAAAACCATACAATCGGGCTGATGTGAAGCAGAGATTTGACAATGAGAAGGCCCGTCAAACCTTCTACTACAACAAGAAGGCAGGACAGAATCTGCCCATGCTGAAGCCAGGTGATCCAGTAAGGATGTCGCCATTACCTCCCTTATAAAAAAGTACCATGGTAATACCATGGTAGTACCATGGTAATACCATGGCACGGTACAATACCGTGTCGACACGGTATATTGGCCCAGGTTCTGTACCATGGTATACCGCGGTATTACCATGGTATTACCATGGTAGTACCATGGCATCGTAGTAACAAGATATATTATACCATGGTAGTACCATCGTAGTACCGTGGTAGTACCATGGTAATATCGTGGTTTTGTTGGTCCGTGGTAGTACCATGGTAGGTAGTACCGTGGTAGTACCACGGTATAGTACCGTGGTAGTACCATGGTATGGTAATACCGTGGTAGTACCATGGTAGTACTACGGTATAGTACCGTGGTAGTACCATGGTACTATACCGTGGTACTACCATACCATGGTACTACCGCGGTACTATACCGTGGTACTACCATACCGTGGTATGTACTATACCATGGTACTACCATACCGTGGTACTACCACGGTACTATACCGTGGTACTACCATACCGTGGTACTACCATGGTACTATACCGTGGTACTACCACGGTATAGTACCATGGTACTACCACGGTACTATACCGTGGTACTACCACGGTACTACCATACCGTGGTACTACCATGGTACTATACCGTGGTACTACCAGGGTACTACCATACCGTGGTACTACCATGGTACTATACCGTGGTACTACCACGGTACTACCATGCCATGGTACTACCACGGTACTATACCGTGGTACTACCATACCGTGGTACTACCAGAGTACTATACCGTGGTACTACCGTGGTACTACAATACCATGTTCCTACACAGTAATATACCGTGGTACTACCATGGTACTACCACGGTATACAGTACCGTGGTAGTACTATAGTAATACCATGGTATTTCTTTAGAACATACAATTGTTAATTACACTACCAGCAGTACCAAGCAATCAAAAAAACAATCAATCAATCAACAACAAAATACATTCCAAAATCATCATTATGCACTTTATAGATGACAGTTTGAAAGGACTGAAATACTAGTAATGTGTGTACATTGCATTACAAACATTTATTAGAATGGCAACATCAGTAGATGGACATTATTTTTGTAATACTTCCAAGTTTAACAAAGATTTGAGATCTGGACGATATATGTGCATTCACATGTCATGGTAAGTTCCAACATATAAGACATATGAACATGATTGTACTTCAATCTTCGTTCTCAAAATGAAATTCGCAAAACATGCATCATCTATCCAAGTTTTTTTTTACAAAACATACATCACAATTGAATAGAAGAAGTTCCAATTGTAAAGGTTTGGATTGAAAGTCATACTGCACTCATGCAAGTTATTTCAAACAAAAATATAAAGAACTCTCTATGATATGTTGCATGATACTTTCATAGCTTTTTGAATGCCCACTTTCCCTACATACTAATACATGTGAAAAATTTGACTTGAAAGAGCTAGGACAAACTGTTAGGGTGGAATTCTTATCAAAGGTTAAATTCAGCATGGTGCTAAAATACGTCATTCGCGTCGTTTTACGGAACAAGTGGGTTTAATTTAACTCAGTGTCTTATGGAAAACCGGGTAATTGATACTTTGCAACCAGTCTCCTTGGCATTTTCTTGATTTTTTAATTCAATAAACGCTTTCTACATTTGGTTTCGACAGCAGTGGTATGGAGGTTTCCCTGAGATGAGAACATATATCTAGATGAATAGTGAAATAAATCAGAAATAATCAACGATAATCGTCAGTTTTCTTACACTTTTTAAAACTCTGCTTGCCAGTAGGCGTAAAAAATATGCGTCACGCGCAATGGTTAAATCATAGGTTTTGTATGGCGTTTGACAAGGATAAGCGCACATCTACATGTACATGTAGCAACAAGCACACATTATAATAAAGGTGCATTATTTGCATTGCGGCTCTCCATAAAGTGGTGGGTTAAGTTTAACACGGGCTAAATTTAACCCATTGATGAAAAAAAATACACACTTAGATAATAATGTGCAGTACTTATGCAGTCTTTCATCAGTCTTTGCACCCTTGAAAAGTGTACAAAGACAAATGAGGACGAGGCTCCCGTTATTTGAAATAATTTGTATCAGTTAGGCATCCTACATAACTACAAAAATTATTATTATTTAATATTTAACAACCTTATATTAATACAGCAATTTTTATTAAGTACAATCAAACATTAAAGTAAAATTTAGCCAATATCACGTAGAATTTTACATTCTTTTTCACAAGGTTTTGCCTTCGCAAAAGTCCCCCAGGTTTGCAAATATTCATGAATTACACGAAAAGCGCTTCTGAATGCTTTGTATTTGTCGTCAAAATCAATGGGCAGTATGGGATAAAATGAACTGCACGTATTCATGTGATAATTTTTCACTCTTTCAAACCTACATGTATCATTTAGAAGAATAAGAAAACTCTGTAAATGATTGAATCTCAATCATCACTTCTGATAAAAATCCTAAGTTAATGAAACAGTATTGGAAACAATCTATCATAGAAATAACATTAAATGTAGGCAAAGAGATGGGAGATGTAGGTTCAATGGTATGTCTGAATAAAGCCCTCTTTGGGCCATGAAATTAATGTTTACCACAAAAAAGGCATGGAAGATTACAATTACCACCTCAGTACTTGACAAAGTATGTACATCTACTGCTCAAGTAGACATATTTGTATGCATGTATACTTAAAAGGAATTGTAATCAATATTTGCTTCTTAATTCACACATGTTCAACTAGATGGACTTTTTTTTATAAGAAGTTGTACAATCAATGTTCTTCACACATCAATCAGTTTTGAAACATGATCTGATTTTCCATGATTTTCCATTGGCCATGGCCTGAAAACCTATCACTGACTAGGTAGGCAACCAAATAGCAGACTCCTTCAAATGCAATCTTACCAATTTTTGGCCAAATATGGTGTGACCAGATTAGCCAACTCCTGTTCTAATCTGGCGTTCACAATAATAACAGCTATACTGCTCCTCTTCTGCTTGGTGCAAGGAAAATTGTAATTTACAATTCATGCATAGTACTCTCGCCTTTATTGTATTCATGTTATCGTGACCTTAACCTTCAATTGGTAAACTGGTCATTACCAATTTCATGTGACTCAGTATTTTTCCATCACATGCGCTCAACCCTCCAAGCGCGCAGCGTGAATCCGCATCATGCAGGATTTTCCACGGCACAAGGATTCTCATCACAATTACATTGCCAGCTGAGTCACACACTCCACAAGACTTTGTTGTCATGGCTAAAGAGCTGTAAACTTGTAAAGTATGCGCCGTCGACGCTGATCGACACTCCTGATAATGGAGTTGATGTTCGCCGTCGAGAAGAGAAGGTAACGATTTGTGGTGCTTGGCAGAGGCAGTGGGTCGCTCCCTGTCGGAGGCCAAAGTAGAAGAAAAGTAGATAGAATCCGTTGACCATGCAAAGCCTTAAGCGCTCAGTGGGTCGCTCGATGTCGTATGGGCCGTGTTTTAAAAGTTGTACGTTCAGACGAGCTACAATGGATTGAGCTCGACGTGGGTGATTCGCTGAAACTATTGGTGCACTGTGGCCTGTGACTGGAAGCAAGCTCCCAATGGTAAATCAGGCACCGTGTCAGTTTTGATTGTATAACGAGCAGCTGGGAGACTTCCATGCAGCCTGTTGGAGAAGGCGTAAAGAACAGCCGTACCTATCATGTACTCTAATACGTGTACATACATTAACAGAGGTTTTCACATTCAATTGTTTTTCAAGAATTTAAGGCTCAACTTCAGCAGCAGCAATATCCTCTACTACCATCGCTGATAACTGTTTTCAGGCAAGGCGCTTGGCTTGACCCCTTGCTTCTCTTTCTCATGCAGATAATCAGCTCAAGTTGTGCTTTGACCGCTCTATGACACGTCTGAACGGCAATTATGACTTCTCTCTCATTATCATCTGATGTAGAGGTGCTTTCAATGGTGCATCCCTGTAAATTGTATAACAAAGAGAAATCAAGAGAATATTATAAGTATCTCACCATTTTATTTTTAAAAATGCACAACATATAAAATAAAAACAGTAAAGACCAGTGTTGTATCCGAGTCCACCCAATCCGAGTCCGAGACCGAGTCCGAGTCCAGACTGTCCGAGTCCGAGACCGAGACCGAGTCCAGACCATCCGAGTCCGAGTCCGAGTCCGAGTCCAGACCATCCGAGTCCGAGACCGAGTCCGAGTCCAACTCTTTTTTTTTGTATTAATTATTTTTATTTTACATTGATTCATTTTCTTTTCCAAAGGCAATTGATCTATCACTCGATCAAGTGATTAACCCTAGATATGTGTCACATAATATGCACTCATTCAGGGCTCCACACTCACGGTTTTTTTTAACAGGCCCTTTTGGGCCAGTAGATTTGTTTCAATTATTGTATGGGTATATTCGTTGTATTACTTATTATGGCGTTATGAAGGGTAATATAATCACCCGACGTTGTGAAATATTATGTATGCGAGCGAGCCGAGCGAGCTTGAAAATTTTACCTATTTCACAGCGGAAAATTGCCATTTATTTCAATTACTGTATGGCTATATTCGTTTTATTACTTATGATATGGCGTTATAAAGGGAAATACAATCACCCGACGTTGTGAAATATTTTGTATGCGAGCGAGCGGAGCGAGCTTGAAAATTTTACCTATTTCAGAGCGGAAAATTGCCATTTGTTTCAATTATTGTATGGGTATATTCGTTTTATTACTTATGATATGGCGTTATGAAGGGTAATATAATCACCCGACGTTGTGAAATATTATGTATGCGAGCGGAGCGGAGCGAGCTTTAAAATTTTACCAATTTCACAGCGAAAAATCCCCAAATCCCGGAGAAAATGAGGGAGAAAAGAGGGGAAAGGAATAAATGAAAAAAGGGACCCGCATGTCTAAGGATTTTTTTAATGAAAAGGGGACCCATGTCTAAGGATCTTTCTTGAAAAAGTCACCCTTCTCAGCGGCACATCCCCGTATACCCAATATACGTGAGTACCCCCCCCCCCCCCCCCCCCCCGGGTGTTTGATAGCCGAACATTTTCAGAATCGCGGTGTCAATTCATAAAAAAGACAGTATAAAATGAAAGCATACCTATCAAATATAAGCTTGGGCTATTTGTTATGGATATGTAACTTCCGTGTCCATTCGTTTCTCACAAATGTGATTTTTTTGCTCACTTTCTTGTCGGCTGTCCGTTCATTCGCGATCTCTTTTTCAAGCAACAATCGCTTGGTGGATTGGATAGAATATTTGGCTTGTTTCTTGCAGAATTATAGCACAGAATAGCCAATATACAAGTATACAAAATATACGGAAATTGGCCGGTCTCGAGCTGGACTCGGCCCGAGTCATCGAGTCAACGACCTTCGAGTCCGAGTCCGAGGCCGAGTCCGGGGTCCCCGAGTCCAAGACCGGCCTCGAGTCATACAACACTGGTAAAGACATGTATTTATAATTGTTTACATAACAGTGATAAATCATTGTTATTGAAATGTTAACTTTTACTAAAGTAGTGTTCGACACTACCACTTGCCCTGTTTAGAGGCACTGATTTTCCGTTTTTAAAAAAGGCCTTTTCCGTTTCAGAAAATCTGGAATTCCGTTTTTACCTGCCTGAAAAACGGAAATTCCGTTTTGCCATAGACTTTGTACATGTGAAAAACTGCAAATTCCGTTTACATAGAACTCCATACAAAATTTAATGAGTAGGGTAAAATCATGATTTTCACCCACAAATCATCAAAATTTGGGGGGAATGTGTCATGCCTGATATCAGGAAGGACTTACCACAGGCCAGAGAGTAAATATCTTTAAAATTCATTTAATAATGATTAATGCTGAGTTGGTTTGGTCGATCACACCGGTTCCCCACCGTCACCATCGGGTCCCGGTTTCGTTTTCTTTGGAACGGGGTCCGAAAAATAAAGAGGGAAAAAAAAAAAAAAAAAAAAAACGATTTTTTTTTTTTTTTTTTTTTTTTTTTTTTTTTTTTTTTTTTTGTTGTTTTTTTTTGTTTTTTTTTTGTTTTTGTTTTTGTTTTTGTTTTTTTTTTTTTCAAATGGTCAATTCCGCGATTTTCTGCGATCGCGGAAAATCAGTGCCCCTACCTGTTGCCCGGGGCAAGTAACAATTGATGTCGGGCAAGTGAAGTTTCATAAATGGTCTAGTTTGGTTGCTCAACTGGGCAACTAAATTTTTGCTCAACTAGGAGATAATAATGAAATTCTAATTTGTAAATCTCATCTAGAAGTAATAGGGCAAGTACATTTTCTTTTCGGGCAAGTAAATGTTGAAAAGTTATGATTCTGCTTGCATCCTGCGTCAACTTTGTGTTTGTGTGTTTTGTGACAAATTGCACACCTGATACTTGCGTGCTAAACTTAGAATGTGCACAGGCTGAAGTTTTTAAGTGAAATGATGTGTAGATTGTCCGCTATGTCTATTGTGAAATGATGCCAACATCGCACTAGAAATTATGAGATGTGTACATTGTCAATGGGAGTACTAGTACTACATGTACTAGTCTGGAGGTGTGCTGGTTAATGAACACCACGATATGCGATATGGGACAGCCAATAAAAACATAATACGTGACTTTGTCTTTGAAGGTGATCTCAAATTATAAAGTGATAATCTCAAATCCGATAACCACATCAGAACTTTCGCCATTTCGTTGCTGTGTGAGTAAAGAATGACATTTTGATGTATTACAATTTACAGTAATGGGATGCCAAAGTGTATGTCACTCAATCATATTTGTTTTCATTTGCAATGACCATGAATCCATGATGACCATATATGACACACATAGGTTCATTACAATAGCGTTGTGCGGAGATCAACCTGTTCCGCCCGCTGCACTATCCAACGGAAACAACAAGTTTTTGTCGGCTGATTTCTCCCTCAATTTACCATCAAATGCAAAAAAACTTTCGTTTATGTGATCCCCAATTCATGTATTTTGATAATGATTACCTACTTTGTTGTTTTGAAGACCGCAAAATGTAGAAATTAAATGATTATTTCCTGTCCGTTTTCCTTACCGATGCATCTTAAAACACAGCGTTCAACTGGTGAACGCAACAGTGTATGAATAGGCAGTATGGTAATCTCCCGTGTATTGCCATATATTGCGTGTTACAAATGGTCCACAATGAGCATTGTAAAGTTGTACTTTTGTAGGCCGTTTCTTTGTCTTACTAGTTACAATTCCCAAGCGGCATCATCATGATAAATTATAGTACTTTACTCTTTAGCATGTTTACATCACATCACAATCACATCATCATAGATTCATATCACATCACATCACATTACATCACAATCACATCACATCACTGTCACATCAGTTCACATCACATCACATTTCTAAAATGTAAGCTACATCATGTAAACATATTTATATAATAGTAATACTTACCAACAGTTTTTTCTGGGAATTAATGCTACTCAAATTTGAATTCATCCTCCATCATGTCCATGCAACTGCAAGTCTAGTTCTCCAATCTCCATGCCTAAAAGTATAATACACATTTCCCCTGGCCTCATAGCTTGTTGTAATAGGGTACAGCTTCAGTATCTCTCTGCACGCACTAATATACAGTGTATTTTGCACTGCACTGCACTGCATTGCACTGCACTAGAGCTGCATGCATGCACCACATGACGTCATACACTGCGTGCGTACAGTCTGTGCATACTATACTGCGCAGCATGCCGTTCGTTGCATGCATTGGCCTGCATAATGCAATGGCTGCCGCCGCTTGTTCAAATGGGTCCCTCAATATTGGGCCAATCAGAACCATTGCTGACTTGACTAACCTGAGGGGGGGGGGGGGGGGGGGGGTACATGCATATTGTGTTGTGTCTCGACATGTAATGGCACTGAACTTATTATGTAACCTCTTTATGCCACATGCCTATTGTTTGTCCTACAAGAGCATGTGCCCCAAATAGCTAGGCTATGCCAGAGTGCACATTGCCTGCATTCTCTATACACTCCACCAGTCCTATTGTATTCATGACAATACTGCTGTTGCTATGTGCCTGTACTTTTACATGTGCTTGTACTGATATATGCTACATGCTGCTTGACCAGGGAGTCTGCATTAAATGTTTGAAGCAACCACACCTTATTTCTGTACTCTCTTAATAGTGTTATTTTGTCAGTCATCTTTATAGTGAAGCTTGAACCTACTAATCTACGATATAACATCATACTTGGCGACGAGGATGCTGGTTTTACTTAATGACTGCTGAGTTTCATTACTGACTTTATTTTAGTTTTTCTGCCAAAATGTCTTCAATACCTCCACCCTCATTTTTCTTACAAAATCCTGGTCAACCACCGACTCCATGGCCATTATGGAAGCAGCAGTTTGAAAACTACCTATTAGCTTCAGGTAGCGATACATTTCAGCCCGAGAGGAAGAAGGCGCTTCTGTTACATTGTTTAGGAGCAGAGGGACAGAGAATTTTCTACTCCTTGAACACTGGTGCTGTGACATCTTCCGATTCACGCCCGGCTGGAAACGCTTATCAGACGGCGTTGGCAGCGATTGAAGCCTACTTCGTACCTCGCATTAATGTGGTCGCTGAAAGATACCGGTTCAGACGACGCAGGCAGAGGGTTGATGAGACTGTTGCGCAATATGTTACCGCATTGGAGGAACTGGTCAAACATTGTGCTTTTGGTAACCTGAAAGATGAAATGGTTCGCGACCAGGTTGTAGAAGCATGTGTTAACCCGCGAATACGTGAAAGACTGTTACTTGAACCTGATTTGACTCTTCAGAAAGTGCTGGACTGCAGCAGATGCATCGAAGACGCACAACGAGACTCCAGGGCGATGACGCAAGGACAAGAAAGTCACAATCAGAGCGTTCACAAGTTGTACATGCAGAAACGCGGGGAAAACAGAATTCGGAGGGAAGAAAGGGCAGAAACGAAAAAGAACAGAAAACACAAGATGGTTGCAGAAACTGTGGTAGTATAAACCATGCTACATACGACAGCAGATGCAAAGCGAAAGGCACAAAGTGTCTAAAATGTCACAAAATTGGACACTGGGCAAAAGTTTGTCGTTCAGGACGCAAAATTCGTGAAGTTCAAGACAAATCGGGAGTCTTAACTGTAAACGCGTCGCAGCAAGTTTTGACTGTCAACACAAACCCTGCCAGTTCAATCAAGTGCACCGTGCAGATCGCAGGAACCGTTGACTTACAAATGACAGTCGACACGGGTTCAAGTGTTTCTATCATTCCCAACAGCGTTTACGAGAAACACTTTGTAAAGGAAGCGCTACAGCCTTCAAGAGTAAAGTTGTCTGATTACTCAAAAGCAGACATTCCCGTTCTTGGAACATTCCACACCACAGCTAAAGTGGGCAGTCGACAAGTTGAGGCTACGTTCTACGTCGTTCATCGAGGGTCTATGCTCCTAGGAATGGACCTCATCAGCAAGTTGGATCTTCAAATCCAAGGCAGCACTGTTCAAGCTGACGGGGATTGCGTTGAAGAGGTCAACAGCGAGGTGCCCATCTCGCCGAAGTTTCGTCCGTTGTTCGAGCCAGGCTTAGGAAAAGCGAGAAACTTCAAGCATCGCGTCAAGGTGAAAAGCGATCATGTTCCAGTTCAGCAGAAGCTACGACGTCTACCATTGTCAGTGAAGGATCAAGTTTCGCAAGAGTTAAAGCGCCTCGAAAAGGAAGGCGTGATCGAGAAAATCGATTCTAGTGAGTGGATCTCTCCCATTGTTGTTGCCGCAAAGAAGTCAGGTGATATCCGATTGTGCGTCGATTTGCGCGAAGTGAATAAGGCAATAGTTGTTGATAGTTATCCATTACCGGATATCGGAGAGCTGTTTTCTGAGCTAGAAGGATCTACAGTTTTTTCCAAGATGGATTTAGCATCCGCGTATCATCAGCTCGAGTTGGATGAAGCCAGTCGTGACCTCACAGCATTCATCACCCATGATGGATTGTATCGTTTCAAGAGAGTTTGCTTTGGGTTGGCGTCGGCACATCCACATTTCAGAAGCTCATGAGCACGATTCTAGCTGGACTACCTGGAGTTCAGTGTTACCTTGACGACATATCGTGTACGGTAAGGACAAAACTGAACATGACAAACAATTGAACATTGTACTCACCAAACTGCAGAACGCTGGTTTGCGTTTGAATCCTAGTAAGTGTCAGTTTCACTGCCAGAACTCAGTTACCTAGGACATTCTGTGAGTAGTGAAGGTTTAGCGCTGATGATCGGCATGTAAAGGCCATAGTTGAAGCACCCGCACCGAGCTGTGGGCAAACTCAGATCAGTGTTAGGCATGACAAATTACTATGCAAAGTTTGTACCTAACTATGCCACTGTTGTAGAACCAATGAGAAGGTTGTTGTGTAAAGATGTATCCTTTGTATGGGGGCCTGAGCAACAAGAGGCATATGATCAAATCAAGAGTACAATTGCACAGAGAGTTGTTCTTGGGTTATTCAATCCAAACTTACCTACCATTGTTACCACTGATGCGTCTGATTATGGGTTAGGGGCAGTACTTACCAGGTCAAAGGGGGACATGAGGTTCCATAGCATTTGCCTCAAGGTCGTTGTCACCTGCAGAAAGGAAATACTCCACAGGTGAAAAAGAAGCATTGGCTTGTGTTTGGGCATGTAACAAATGGTATACTTACCTTTGGGGTAGACATTTTGTACTTAGGACTGATCACCAAGCTTTGGTTACCATGTTAAGTACGAGGGGTCCAAGCAGACAAACATGAGGATAGCACGTTGGTCTAGCTCAGTTGTTACAGTTCGACTACAACTGTACAATACAAACCGGCCGAGAGAATTATGTGGACGATGAGTTATCTAGGTTCCGATAGAGGTCCAGAGGTATAGAGGAAACGATGAACATATCAGGTATGAGTATGTTCTGAGTCAGGTCAGTGACTCTCCAGTAACACTTGAAGATTTGAAAGCTGCAACTTGCAGTGATAGAGTTCTGGTACAGGTCATGAAATACATTGAGGAAGGCTGGCCAGGTAGCCACAAGACCTTGCCTCACGAAATCAAACCATATCTCATATTGAGGGACGAGTTGTCAGTTGTAGATGACCTTGTGATGAGAGGGGGTAGGATAGTAGTTCCATTGTCCCTACAAGCTAAGTTTGTAGACTTCGCTCATTCAGCACACCAGGGTATTGTGCGTACAAAACAAAGGTTGAGAGAAACATACTGGTTTCCAGGCATTGACAGGGTAGTAGAAGAGAAAGTCAAGTCATGTGTAACATGTCAAGAAAATGACAAATCACACAGCACACACAGTGCTCCAATGCAGTCTGTAGAATTTCCTGATTCGGCATGGGAAAAGATTGCCATTGATATTGTAGGGCCAATTGAAAATGCACCTCAGGATCAGAGATATGCTATTGTAGTAGTGGACTACCACAGCAAGTGGCCTGAAGTAGCATTGTGTAGTAGTGTACGTCCGGAGTAGTAATTCGAGTACTCACATCACTATTTGCTAGAGAAGGAATTCCGACCCAGTTGGTGTCAGACAATGGGCCGCAATTTGTGTCACACGAGTTTGAACAATTTTTGGAGCAAAATGGTATCACGCATGTCAAATCATCTCTGTACTATCCACGTGCAAACGGAGAAGTAGAACGTTTCAATAGGGTGTTGAAATCATGCATACAAAATGCCATGATTGAAGGAAAGAGGTCTTTGAAAGAGAAAATTCTAGAACTATTGATGGCGTACAGGTCTACACCCCATCAAACAACAGGGCTCTCACCATCAGAATTGCTCCATGGTAGGAAAATGAGAACAAAGTTAGATGTGCAGGGTAGAATGCCAGTGCAGATGGAGAAAAACAAACTGAAAGTTGTCAAAGAAAAGGTCAAACAAAAACAAACAAAGTCTGAAGTGTACACAGATGAGAAAAGGAAGGCTCGTACACCAAGATTTTGTGTAGGAGACAAGTAAAAGTTAGAAAACAAAGACATGTTCAAAAGGGTGAAAGGAAATTTGGAGAACCTCGAAAAATTATTAAACAAAAAGGTAAAGCAACCTATGAATTAGATGATCATACAATTTGGAATGCATTTCATTTGTCTCCATGCACTGTTGACACTAAGAACCAGGAAGAGACAGAAAGACAAGTCTCCGAAGAAGAAAGGGGTAGAGAGCAAAGTGTAAGGAGGAGTGCTAGAAATCGAAAAGAACCAAGTCACCTAAAAGACTATGTAAGATATTAAACAGGTAGCTAATTTGAATTTGACATTGCATAAAGTATCCAAGGTGATATATGGATCTGGTAAAGAAACAAGAAGTTACTGAGATGTGTATTACTTGAAATGTATGTATAGTTCTTTGACAGGTTAACCAAAGGAAATTACATTTTGATTGAAGAAAAATTAAGAATGTTTGAAGTTGGACATTCATTATATTATATGCAGAAAACGTAAATATTGATTGATGAAGTTGTTGGTATTTTCTTAAGTCATAAACCACCATTTATTCTCAAGCAAAATGGTTAAAAGCAAATGCAAGATTTTAAAAAATGCTTGTATTATTGCTTACAGAATGAGTTTAAAATTAGGTTATTGTTAACGTTACTACATACATTGGAGGCCTTTAAAACTTATTTAAGATATAAATTTTATAATAACTTGATCTTGAAATAAAAAACATAATCACTGATCAAGTTGTAAACTGTTCTAAACATGATCTTGAAATGTAAACATAAACACTGATCAAGTTGTAAACTGTTTGAAAACAATTGATCAGTGCGTTGAACTCAATTTCAACTGGGAGGAGAATGTTGTGTCTCGACATGTAATGGCACTGAACTTATTATGTAACCTCTTTATGCCACATGCCTATTGTTTGTCCTACAAGAGCATGTGCCCCAAATAGCTAGGCTATGCCAGAGTGCACATTGCCTGCATTCTCTATACACTCCACCAGTCCTATTGTATTCATGACAATACTGCTGTTGCTATGTGCCTGTACTTTTACATGTGCTTGTACTGATATATGCTACATGCTGCTTGACCAGGGAGTCTGCATTAAATGCTTGAAGCAACCACACCTTATTTCTGTACTCTCTTAATAGTGTTATTTTGTCAGTCATCTTTATAGTGAAGCTTGAACCTACTAATCTACGATATAACATATTGTACCTAGAAAGTGTGCAGATTGCCTGGCGCGCCTGGTGAGATATGCAGA
This sequence comes from Echinarachnius parma, assembly GCA_037951105.1. Classification (NCBI taxonomy): domain Eukaryota; kingdom Metazoa; phylum Echinodermata; class Echinoidea; order Clypeasteroida; family Echinarachniidae; genus Echinarachnius; species Echinarachnius parma. The sequence goes on along the minus strand of JBAMJV010010451.1, from coordinate 652 downwards.
GAACAGTATAACATTAAGAAATGTAATTTGCATCTTATTTCTATTATTATAGCTAATTAAATACAGATGGTGAAATATATAGAATATAATGTAATACCATAGGGTTGTAGCTAGGTCACTGATTTGTGCCATATTGTGTGGTATTAATTATGGTATTACCATGGAAATGTCGTGGTTCAGGGGCCGTGGAGCCAGGGGGGGGGGGGGGGGATGGGAGGCTGCAGCCCCCCCCCCCCCCCCTTTGTTTGGCTTAAAACAAAGAAATACATCAGCACAAAATAATAACTATATAGTAACAGCCCAAATGAGGTCAGCCCCCCCCCCCCACCCCCCCCCCTCCTCCACTTTCAAAACCTTTCCGCGGCCCCTGTGCATGGTTATCATTAAAGTACCATGGTATTACCATGGTACACATGGTAGTACCATGGTACACATACGTAGTACCATGGTAGTACGGTGGTACACATGGTAGTACCATGGTAGTACCGTGGTACACATGGTAGTACCATGGTAGTACCGTGGTATACATGGTACTTCCATGGTAGTACCATGGTATTTGTACTACCATGGTAGTACCATGTGTACCATGGTACTACCATGTGTACCATGGTACTACCATGGTACACATGGTAGTACCATGGTAGTACCATGG
>JBAMJV010010450.1:55000-82448 GCA_037951105.1 Echinarachnius parma | reverse complement strand
ATTTCAACAAAGCATCACATTCACAATATTTTATTCAAAATGGTTGAAACCGATGAGTGTTTATATAGCGCCCTCTTACGTTGTAACGGCTCTTTTTGAACAATAACATGATTTTTACTACGTCATTTGTAATTTTGTGTTCCTTTCTAGTTATAAATATTAGTTTGTAATGTAATGATGCAGGTTTTGGTTACTAAAATTCAGTTTCACCAAAACTGTACTCTCCTTACCAGAACTCAACTATCCCTTTAATGTTCTCCGTGCCTTCACGCAGTGACAAAAACCGGGCAGATTGTTACTTGCTAGCAATTTAGAGGTACATCAGAGGGGTGCGGTTCGTTATTCCGAAGGTTCGTTATTCCGAAGGTTCGTTATTCCGAAGGTTCGTTATTCCGAACACGCACATTTCCTATACCTGAGTGTTCGTTATTCCGAAGGTTCGTTATTCCGAAGGTTCGTTATACCGAAGGTTCGTTATTCCGAAGGTTCGCTATTCCTAAAATGAAATCGGGTTCGTTATTCCGAAGGTTCGTTATTCCGAAGGTTCGTTATTCCGAAGGTTCGCTATTCCTAAAATGAAATCGGGTTCGTTATTCCGAAGGTTCGTTAGTCCGAAAATAAATTAGGGTTCGTTAATCCGAAAATGAAATAGGGTGTGTGTGCGTGTGTGTGTTTGTGTGTGTGTGTGTGTGTGTGTGTGTGTGTGTGTGTGTGTGTGTGTGTGTGTGTGTGTGTGTGTGTGTGTGTGTGCGGGTGTGTGTGTGTGTGTGTGTGTGTGTACTGGCGTAGTGGTGGGGGGGGGGGGGGGTGTAATGGGCCCCCCTCCCAAATCAATTAAAATCATGGCTTTTATCTAATGTTATTGGAAAAGAGAGTAAAAACTCAGATTGCACAGTTTCAATTAAACAAATGCCAAAGCTCCCTAACGGGGGGGGGGGGGGGGGGGGGGGGCGGCCCGCACCCTATGCAATATTTGGGACGTACGTGTCAAGCTCTACATTTTCCCAAATATATTTATAACTGACAAATTATACAAAATGATTTTACATTCACATCTAAATAATACAAATTAACTTTTACATTAATAAAGCATACATGCATGCATGAAGGAATCATGAACATAAAAAAGGGAACAATCCCCCCCCCCCCCCCCCCCCTTGGGCTGCCAAGTGAAAATGTGATGTGGAAAACATCACTTGTGGGGATTCAAAATAGCAACCCCCCTGCCCTTAGTTGCTATTTATGATGAAATACATACAATTCAGACAAATAAAATGTGATTTTGGACTGATATCAAGCAGTATGACATAATTATAATTATATCAAATTGATTTTGGTTTTATTTCATGTTTTCTTACATGAGAAAGATATAAATATATACTGTATATCTCTCATTCTTATTGCACTGTTTTACAAAGAAAAATAAAATACAATTTGACTAGAATTGTAAAGCCACTCTTTGCCCCCCTCCCCTTCTCCCCCACCCCCATGCAGCCACGGCAATTAGAGTAAGATTGATCCCCTTTCCCAAGTCCACACTGCTCAAAATCAAATCAACTCAATTCTTTTCAACGTCGTATTTATTTAATTTTCGGATTAACGAACCCTATTTCATTTTAGGACTAACGAACCTTCGGAATAACGAACCCGATTTTATTTTCGGATCAACGAACCTTCGGAATAACGAACCTTCAGAATAACGAACCTTCGGAATAACGAACCTTCGGAATAACGAACCTTCGGAATAACGAACCTTCGGATAACGAACCTTCGGAATAACGAACCTTCGGAATAACGAACCTTCGGAATAACGAACCTTCGGAATAACTGAACCTTCGGAATAACGAACCTTCGGAATAACGGACTGTAACCCATCAGAGTACCTCTAAATTGTTGGTCCAGTGTCGCTAAAATTTGTCCTATCTGGCTTTGGTGAATAAGAAAAATTTAGCTGGGTGTTAGGTCGTCATTCAACTTCACGCCTTTGTTGTAAGTCCAACAAAGCTCTATTCAGAAGGTCCCGCATAAATAGATTTCAATGCATTTAGTCGGCACCGCAGATCTATTGTTGTAATTGTTCGCATTTCGACTAACAATGTCGTGGAATACCAAATGCTTGTGGAATTTAGACAGATGGGTTGTCATGCTAGGCCAGCCTTGACTACGATAGCGAATTTAGCCTATCGGCCTTTTGTGAATACCAGTTAAGCCTAGCGGACATCGAAATCGTAATTTGATCAACCAACTAGCTTATCGGGGTTTTATGAATATGGCCACTGGTCTTTTTGTTGGCACGCTGGGCTAGTTATCACAAATACTACTTGCTTGATATCTCGTAATAATTCGAACTTTCAACCCATTCGTCACACCATAGCAAGTGAAGTGTAATTGATAATTTGTATTTCTTTACTGTTAAAGGGGCCAAACAGCAAATTGTGCGATAATGACAAACTGAGTGTCAAATTTGTAAGAGCATACAAATTGAATGACAGAATTAACTGTATTTGATCAAAATCGGTTCAGAGACGGCTGAAATATCAATAAATATATCCGATCGAAATCATGATGGAGTTATAACTATTAATTTGTGATGTTATTGTGCAGGGTTTGGTTACTAAAGTTCAGCCTTACCAAAACTGTACTACTCCTTTAGTATATAGAAGGGTGGCGATCAGAGTCAATGGATGTTTTAATTACATGTACTCTACACTCATTCCATCTTTGTACTAATGAATCATCTAGCCGAGTACAAATAACTAAAATAATAACACTATTTTGCGCACTTATTTCGTATATTTGTTTGCACTCGGGACTGGTTATCACAAGGACTGTGCTTTATATGTCGAGTTCAATCCTTAGACCCATTCGTCACATGTAATTCATATTTCTCTATGTTTGTATAACAAGTGTGACGATCAGAGTTAAGCGATGTTTTGATTATTGAACTTTACCGACTCATTTAATTTTAATTTTAATCTAACAATGATAAAGAACTAATTTAGTAATTCTTCATCGACGTACTTATATTTAATACTAACTAAATATCAAATCAAACAAAGTGTCAATTAATACAATACATGTATCTTTAAAAAATGCAAAAATTAGCAGCACAAAAGTGCGGTCAGAGCATTATTATAAAGAGATTAAAACAAATTAAAAAAACAAGATCCCAGTTACTCATTAACTATTAATTTAGGACACAAGATTACTAAAATATTGTAAGACAAGTAAAAGGAGTCATAAGGCGCCAGACCAATCCAGTTAATTATGCCAGACCAGTAGTTAATTAAATGGAAGTTTAGGATATGTATGTCGCATGAAAACTGCCATGTTTATGTTTTTGCATGAAAATGTATGTCGGTACTTCACTCTGGCAAGAGAGGAACACAATTTTGATGGTAACAATTTTGATTTGAGATGATTTTATTTGCACTATTTGGGAAAAGACTATTACACATTTCAAATATTATATTGATCACTAAATCCTTTCTTATTCAAATAAATAGCTACCCCGTACACCACAAATAGTGTATCTTCTTAAAACGTAGAATCCAACGATTATTTTAGAATAAAATTCGAAATTTTCATAAAAAAGTAAAAATTAATAAACAGGCTTGTCAATTTTACCAAATTAAAAAAGGATGTCATACCAAAATAGATCCAGACCAACGATCAAACTAAAATTGCGGAACATTGAGGTGTTTATATCAGATTCGGGGAAAATCATGCAATATTCGAGCAAAATCATAATGGCTATACCATTTTGCGCCAAGCAAAAGGTAAGGGCTTTTTTTTATTGTGTTGCTTGTCAGGTGAAAGCAGGTTGCCCCAGCCTCACTTTGCGTATTGGCACTGCTACAGTTTGGGTTTGATGTTAGCTACATTTGGTGAACTTTCCTAATAACTAATTGAGAACATTTTGGTTGCAATTTGACGCTGTTAGTTACTTGTCGTTGCCATGTTAACAATAATAAGAGCTTTTTCTATTTGTTTTGTTTTGTTCATGGTAAATAAGTGAAGGTTGAGTTTTTTCCTGGTCAAACTTTAGTAACTTGTAATTGACTGGAATAAACTTTTGCCGGAATACCTTTGCTATTCTTTGATTTGTTAATGACGCAAAACAAAGAAAATAATAGGACATTTAAACAGTGTTTCTTATTACATGTATTTAAAACAAAAACATTTATATGGTTAAAAAAAGCAAAGTGAGTTCCTACAACCTCTTTAAACTGAGTTAAAACTTACTGCAATGGGTTAGCAAATATCATTTTACATTACCGATCATTCTAGGTCATATAACAGTCACTTACCATGGAAGTTCCACACATCACTCATCAGTGGTCATATATCGGATCACAGATATACATATTGCATCAACCCTCCGTCAGTTTCTTCACACGTCAACAAAGTTACTTAACCTAACATGTAAAGTAAGCCACCCACCTCCTTATCTACTCCTCATACTATCATAACCAAGAATTGTTTCATGATTTTGTCTTACCAAATATGGTAGGTAGGAACACCATTTGTAAAAAAAAAAAAAAGAGATGGTTCACTGAGCACAAATTCACAACAAAATAAAAATTTGCAAGAGGAAAATTATTATTGCTGTTTATTAAATTGTTTCAAAAACTATAATCAATGCATTTAGGCATGCCTCTCTTTCTTACAACATAATACGCTATTTAAAATGCAACATTATTTCATTTCATTTAAGTACCTCAATTCCTAGACAATGGGTGATTTCAAGTATGGTGTTGGGGTTAGTGTTAGTGTTGAGGATGAAAAACTGCCTCTAATCTGAGCTAAACACCAGCTTCCAGATTAAGAGTCTAAGGTCACGAACTTTTTAATCGTGATGACCTTGTAGTAATCGATCATAGTATCGCTAGTGTTTGTCAACACCAGAGACAAAATCACGCGAAGGCCTTAAAATGGTGACGAAAACGCTTACATGGTTACGAATTAGAGAGCAAGCCGTAATGAAGACTTACCACATACATGTATTGAATACCATAATATTAAAAAAACATTCAAATCATTCACTTGGTCGATACGATTTTAGTGGATATTCCCTATTTTCAGTGAAATTTGTAACTAAACTCGCAAGATATGTGCGTGACTCTCTTCTAAAAATTGAATGCCCGCCGCGCGCGGAGACACATCGCTGGCGCTAGCGGTTTGCATAGCCGATGATGACGGCATAACTTGCAGTGGCAGCATGGTACAAGTTTCGATAGTATGTGACATGTTATATAGTTTGATAAAATCTGTCACGTGATCACTAGGTGTTTGATGGCCGAGTGGGTAAGGCCGGTCGCACGTGTATCACTTACTAAGATAATTGTTAGAAGTGGATTCGAGTCCCCGGTGCGGTATTTTTATTTTTTTTTTTTGCCATTAATCCCAAAAAAATTCGTACAGTTTTTAACTCAATTATAAGTTCACTGTAATCAAATGTCAAAGATGTACAAACAATTCCCAGTGTATAGATTACGTACAGGATCCTCTACGTGGTGTGTGTGGGGGGGGGGGGGGGGGGGGGGGGGGCAACAAATAATCATCATGAATCACGATGTTTCAAATATAAACTAATGACAACATGATTCTGATCTTTCTCATTCTCATCATCGAACTGAAAAGATGTAAACTAATTTTTGTTTTAAAGTAGTAGTCATTCATAGGCTTTTTTAAAACATAGAAGCTAGAACGTATAATTATTTAGAAAAAAACATTATGGTTTTGAAAATAAGCTGCCTCAAAAGTCAGTAACATTTTTGCAAGAATCACAGGAATTAACCACCTCTGTATGATATAGTACATGTGGCTCGACAAGGCTGGGGGCCATTATTCCCCCCCCCCCCCCCCCCCCCCCCACCTCCGAGATTTGTTTTATTGCTCCAAACCGTAAAGCTCGGACCTACCGTTACTAAATCACGTTACGAAATCCCGAAAATCGCTCAATTTCGTGATGTGTGTACAAAACAACTGGCCATATATAAGTTTTCGTTCAAAATAGATACATCGTTGGTTTGGTCTGGTTTACATTTGTAGTGTAATTTGTTTTGGTGTTCAAACAGTTAAATTATAGTTATAAATTAAACAAACAACACAAACAATACATGCAGAAGTATAAAAACAAAGAAATAATTATGTACATAAAATAATTCATTATAAAAACAATAAAACACATAAGGAAGAAACTGGCTATTCCAATTTGTTTTGATGAATTATTATTCTATTCCAAAATAATGGTCTAAATAATTTATGTAGTGAAAAATGTGAATATCAGATTTATGGGTAAAAATATGAATTGTATGACCTTATTTGCGTAAATTACTATAGATATTCAAATTAATACATTCATAAAAATTAAGATTTTCATTGGGTTTATAAACTTCACTTAAGTAAAATTTCACAAATTATCTAGGTTGATACTCTTTTTACATGCTTAGACAAACGAAAACACCACCATTTCAGTTCAGAATTGTGATTTTAATGCCCACCTACCAACAGTAACACTAACACCAGCTCGATCTGTACTTGAAATGACTTTCATTTCGATCCCTATGGAAGTTGTTATCTCTATGGAGTTTTGCGTATGTATGCTCAACACTAACACTACTGGGCAGATTAGCAGACGACGCTAAACACCAGCAACCACGTGGCACTGCCGGAAGTACGAGGTCAAACCTCTAACACCAACTCATTTCAAGTACGGTGTTAAGGCTGCAGTTAGTGTTTAATAAACACTAACACTAGCTCAACACCATCTACGATAGTATATTGCCATATCAATAAACACCGCCTGTCGGAAACGGAAGTTTGTACAACGGTGAAATCAGAGGTCATCATGTTAACACCATCCTAACACTAAGTCATTTCAAGTATGGTGTTTAAGCCCGATTTAGTGTTTAATAAACACTAACACCAGGTTTAAACACCATACTTGAAATCACCCAATTAGTAGGAATGAGATAAGCCGTGGAAATAGTTTGTTAGTTATATGTTATACCTATACTTACCACTGGTGTTATATATGTAACATAGATATTAAGTTTTTGTTTTATTTTTCGGAGTTTAAAACTGTTTTCAAACATGGTACTCAGTACTTACTTGTCTTGGTTCTTTCTTAAACTGTGTCCTTGGCGATGATTATGACGATCATGATATCTGACAAATATTCCTCGTTGGAGAAAGGACACACGCCAGTAATGTCAATGAAATTATACTGAATCAACATCAACTAGGTAACATGTCAGAGCTGCATTTAGTACTAATGTTTCCGCTGTTACTACTTCAATTATTCGAGTTTAACAAAACAACAGCAGCCATTACATGCCTCATTCAGCCACTGTGTACACAATATTCATGGCTACTTCACTATGACAAAGTCACCGAAAACTCTTTGACACAAGCCATATCCCATGATTCGCTGTTCACCATAATGTGGAATGTTTAAGGTGCATTAAATGTTGGCGCAGATTAACAGTTCGATCCTATGATACTGGATATGGTGGCCCCAACTGCTGTATCGATCAGTTTCTGGTCATGGTGATAGGACAGTGCATTTCCTCCAAGTTTGATTCAAAAGGCTTCAATCCTTCAGATGAAGTATACATTACGAATCTGGTAAGCTAGCATGAGAGTACCATAAACTGAATTATAAAAATCACTTCATGCGATGAAGGCTACATGCATATATGCTAGCCTATTTACAGTCATCTTAAAGTACATATTTAATTCCACGGAGTATACCTATAACCACCAAAAGTAAACTTCCTGAATGCTGCTGTGAATCCGTCAATACAAAATCCAGAAATTATTCAATATTGTCCAAATGCGTCAATATGCAAAATTGCACGAATGTCGATTTGAACATCAGCTCGTTATAGCTTCTGCAGCGGCTGCATGCTACCACTAGATGTTTAAGGTTCTTTCCTGAAACGCATTGTCGAGCGGGTTGAGCATAAACGCACTAAATAAAGTGATGAACGGGACCACATTAGAACAACACAATACAACCAAAAATACCACTTTGCCAAATATGGTATGCGCGAAGCTTTTATGAAATAATTGTGGTGACGTAGAATCTTAATATGAATATGAATGGAGTCACCGAAGTGACAACATTTAAGTGTCAGCGAGAGATGAATACAATCACAATTGATAACTAGTTGTGTTAACCCACGTTCTCTCTCACAGAGGGTTTGCATCCAATTATAATTGCCACAGTCATCAAATACACACCCAATCTTACATACGGTAAATCGATATATCAATCAACATATCAATCAATCAATTAATCAATAAATCAATCAAGTTTTAGTGAAGCCATATATCGGGGAATGTGGTGTGTGATGGATTGTATGTGTTGTTGTTGTTGTTATTGATGCACACACATACGGCAGTCACCAGCACCCAATACAAAGTTCACTAATAGAAATAAGACAGTACAACGACTGAATAAAAGAATGTCCACACAAGTGATGTAGAATTTGGATGACGTCATTATTGAAAGTAAAAACAAATGTCCGTAATATGTATTGCACGGTGATTAATTAAAGTCCATGGTTATATAATTGAAAGTTCAGTTGGCCTGAATGAAATGCGCGTCCGCGGAAGAGATGAGAACCAGAGTTCGAGGCGAGTGCTGCATGAAGAGAAGATCGACGATGTCGAGAACAGCAAAGAGTTCGAAGACGATGAAAGTGATGAACGCGAAGGCGCGGAGAAAGAAGTCGATATTCGCAATATTCAGTTCCATCGTTGGACAAGCACGTACGATGTGGCTGCGATGATCTCCGGCGTGTTGCCGTGGAGAGAAGCTAGCCTAAACGCTGTGCTATAAACGTGTCCGTTAGATAAAACACAAATTATGAAGAGCGGAGAAGTAATGAAGGTCCGAAGGGCTCGGTTGATGAGAAGGATGATGATGTCGAAGAAGACTAAGAAGAAATGGTGATAGTTTAACGCCCCATGTCGGTCGGCGGACTCTCCCTTGATGTGAAGAAGAAATAGGCATGAATTGTAGCCTCGTAAATACAATCCATGGTGGCCATCATGAGTTTAATGGTAACTCATATGGGTGAAGAAGAAAGAGCTAAATAGGTGTAGCTCGGGCGAATGATGAAGACAGAGTGAGTAAGCATGGTTTGTGTGCTAGTGTGTATGCAGTAAAACGCCACGAGGTCCAGAATAGAGACAAAGAGATTCTTATCTGAGTGGAGTTGAAACAGCTAGGACCAGCGAGACAGGAAATGACTTCAATGTTATGTAAACAAGATGAGGTAAAGTTTCACTGGTTCTGGTAGAGGATGAGATAACCATGATAGTTGTACATGCATGGCTAGTCTGTTGTTCAGACTGTGAAGCGAGTCACTACAAAGTTATCAATCAATTTGTCAAGCAATCATTCAATCAAGCATGCAACAATCAATCGATCAATAAAACAGTCAATTGAGTATTAATGTGCACTCTCGTCACTCTCTGGGGAACATACGAGCCAGTGGCCCTTAAGAAGTGCACAAACGTTTTACTGTTTACAGACCCTGGGCCTGGATTTCTATCGAGTATCGAGTATCGAGCAGCATGCGGATTGGGCTGATTATGTGACGCCTAGGCTGACTGCCGGTTGTTGTGGGACTCAAAGACGCGACCCTCGCCTTGAAGGACGAGATTACATTCCACTAGACCTCGATGCCTCCACACTACGACAGCATCAAATTACTAACATTGATGAAGTAGTACTAAATCGTTTACAATGCAGGTCTATGCAGGCTGCAATGAACACGATACATAAACATGACATTTTACAAAATGTATAGGTTTGTCTGACTGCATGTTTACTAACTGGTGCTCTGCAGATAAGTATGAGTTGGGTACTTTTAATATCAACGACATCAGAGAACAACTGACAGGTGGAATCCATTTTGCGTTGGTAAATAACCGTTTAAGTTCAAAATAAATCCCAGTTATTGACCAGTATGTATAGGTTTTCCCGCTCAATTTTGCACTTTTTTCAATCGAATTCATTTAGGGTCATTCGAATCCGCGCGTTGCCGCATAATCGTTGGTATCGGTCTTCCAAATTCCGAATAACTGCATGCGAATTCATGCATACGCACACGCTTTCGTGAATAGACACAGAAGTTCATTTATGGGCATTCGAATTCGCGAATGTGCAGCCAACTGTCAACGGCCTTTCGCGAATTCGAATGACCATTAATGAAAAGGTATGCACTTTGTGCAAATTCACTTGCTCCTACGTGATTTTGAACGACTATTTACGAATTCGAATGCTGCTTTGGTACGGCGATCGCAAATCGCGCGAATTCGTTTGCTCCTATTATCAATTCGATTGACACAATCGCGAAATTGAGCGGGAAAACCTATACTATGTGTTGTAAAACATATATTTGCTAATAGTAAAGAAATACAACAACTCATAGATTTATAGTGGGATAATCGATATATAATACAATGATTATTATACCAAAATTATGAATGAATAACCTTATAAGCAAATCTGTCAACCAAAATCAAAGGCATTACTTTGCTTCTGTAACACAATAAACAATATGTAAGAGGTCTATCGGGTTCGTACTCTTGCTTAGTATAATGTATACATAACATCAGCTCGTTCTAGTTTCCTTAGCGGCTGTATGCTAACACTAGATTTGTAGGGTTCTTGTGCGAAATGCAGTCAATCGGGTTGAGCATAACAACTATATAAAGCGATGACGGGACCAGAACAACAACATACAACCAAAAATACCACCTTGCCAAATACGGTAGGCGCGAAGCTTATAATATGAAATAATTGTGGTGACGTAGAATCTTAATATGAATATGAATGGAGTCACCGTTCGTGACATAATTATCTGCAAAGCAGCGTTCCGGAACCATCGCGTCTCCATAATACCTGGTTCAAATGAAAAAATATTGAACCTGAACATAGGTATTGGTAAAGCTAAAATGGCATTTGGTGAATAGGTGCATCTTACAAAATATATATACGATATATACGATATTTTGTTTATAACAAATAATATCAAAACAACTATACAAGATATAGAACTAATTTGATCAATATTTTCACAGAATATGAATCAAACAGAGTTTACGAATTACCTCCGATAATGCAAATCTATCGACAGTGTACTGATAATCATCATTGCTTTGATTCTCTCATTGAATAATTGAAATATGATACCGGTCTATCGGATTCATAATTGTGCATTATATCATAATTAAATTATCATCACGATTATCATGCACACCATTTGCGTTACAGACTAGCCCCAAAAAATCAGTCTCTCTATAATATACGCGACGGTCGTTTCGTATACCGCTCTTTTTGTATTGGGTGTTAGGAAAACCCATTCAGAGTCGTCGGTTATTTCTGACAGGTTAACGCCAAGTAATTGTTTCAACTTAACTTCATAGCTAAAACATGTTTGTTATAACTGAAGTACATAGCAGTTGCTATGATTGTAAAATGCTTGAATAGTAGAAAGACATCAAAACGACTCATGTAACATGTGTAATCAGATTTGTCCCTGTCAAACATGCGGTCTTGTATAATATATTAGCTAAACGGAATTTTTGGAAACTCTGGAGGTGGAACTAAATATGTTTACAAACCAGCAATATAACATCGCAGTAAAATGATGTATATTTCTAATTGTCTGTACGAGAAGAATAAAATCACAAGTGATAATTAGTTGTGTTAACCCATGTCCTCTCTCACAGAGGATATGCATCCAATTATAATTACCGCGGTCATTAAATACACAACCAATCTTACATCAATCAATATATTAATCAAAAAGTCAATCAATTAATCAATCCTTATATCAATCAACCAATCAATCAGTATATAAATCAATAAATTAATTAATTTATCAATAACCCAATCAAATAATCAATCATTATATCAATCAACAAATCAATCAGTATATCAATCAAGCAATCAATTAATCAGTTGATCAACCAATCAATTAATTAATCAATCAATCAATCAATCAATCAATCAATCAATCAATCAATCAATCAATCAATCAATCAATCAATCGATCACTCAATCACTCAAGCAATCAATCAATCAACCAATCAATCAATCAATCAATCAATCAATCAATCAATCAATCAATCAATCAACCAATCAATCAATCAATCAATCAATCAATCAATCAATCAATCAATCAATCAATCAATCAATCAATCAATCAATCAATAAACCAGTCATTTGAGTATTAATGTGCCCTCTCGTCACTCTCTGGGGAACATACGAGCCAGTGGCCCTTAAGACGCTTTACTGTTTACACACCCTGGATTCCTATTGAGTACCGTCTGTACCCCGGAAAGTGAGCAGCATGCGGATAAGGCTGATTAGGTGACGCCTAGGCTGACCGCTAGTTGTTGTGGGACTCGACCACGCGACCTTCGCCTTGAAGGACGAGAGTAAATTCCACTACACTTCGATGCCCCCACACTACATTAAATTACTAACATTGATGAAGTAGTACAAACAGTGGCGTAGCGTTGTCGGACTGATTGGGGGGGGGGGGGGGGGGGGGGGCACGCAAAAGTATTGGGGGCAGGCCCCCTTGTGTTTTCTATTACCCCCCCCCCCTTGTAGCTACGACACTGAGTACCACACAGTTAACAATGCAGTTCTGTGAAGCAATGAACATGATAGATAAACATGGAATTTTACAAATGTATAGTTTTTTCTGACTGTTTGCTCTGCAGATGGGTATGAGTTGGGAACTTTTTAATAATAATAATAATAATATATAGCTTTTATAGAGCGCCATCTATCTAGTTGCCTATTCAGAGGCGCATTATTACCCTTGGTCATCAGGTACAGTTCAAACCCGCACAATTATCTTGTGCACCATCTCAACTCCCAGGGGAGCATACTTGCCCAAGCTGCAAAACGGGCGCTGAAGGCTAATTAACACTCGACCAAGTACCCATTTATACTCCTGGGTAGAGAGCAGCAATGTGGATTAATTGTCTTGCTGAAGGACAAACGGAGTGGGCAGGGTTCGAACTCGGGATCTCAAGATCAGAAAGCGCGCGCTCTACCGATCTTGCCACACCACACCACTATCAACGACATCGGAGAACAACTGACAAGTCCATACTGTCATTTTCAAGTACATCATTCACTTTGCGTTGGGTCATAGACCGCGGGCCGAACCGTGAAAATCGCCTTATTTCTTGACTTTCGTGCTTCAAATCTCGTATCTACCTGAATTTTGGCATGTGGGTAGTGAAAAATTCACTGAACACAAATTCATAACTCGTCAAGCTCAAAAAGTGCGCATTTTTTCAAAAAGTAGAAAAAACTTGGAATTTTGTTTTGTAACACTCTCTGAAAAATAATCCAATCCCAGTGCATCTCTCATTAGAACGTAACAGTGTCCCATAAGCTAGGGCCAATCAGATCGCTTGTTTTATCGTTGTGCGAAAAGTTTGTTTTGATGCGATGTAATGACACGTACATTATCTGGAGTTTGTTGTTTACATGGAAACTAAACTCACAGTAAATTAATTCATTTAGAGGAATTAATTCCGAAATAGATAAGGAATGAGTACCACCTTGAAAATTTACCAAAAACACATTAGAAGTTGATAAATAATTTAACGAAAAGAGACCGATACGGCACTAGCACTTCGGCTAACGAAGATCATCAGGCTAGTGTCGCCTGAGCTGCGGGGCACTGGTCGGCTACAAAAGGTGACATGGAGGCATAATGCAATCGCCCTCAGCATGAATCTAGTTTAATTTTACCCCGGGAAAAAGCTATTCTCCTAGTTACTGTCTGTCTTGGAATGGATTGTAATATATTTGTCTTTATCTAAAGGGAAAGTCCACCCTAAATCTAAGTTAGTTAAGATAATGGCATAACTAAAGAGAGGAACGTCACAGTGAAAAAATTCTTCTTGTAAATATATTGCCTATTTTTTTTATAATTTATTAATTTTCCATGATGAAACATTTTCTGCTTCTATTAAAACCAACTTATTTTCAGGGTGGACTTTTCCTTTGAGGAAATAAATAAAGGAGAGAAATAGAGGGTAGATGGAGAGATTGTGAAATTTGGTAGACTGGTATTTATTTATTTATATACATTTGTTAAACATTTTATTTTGCTTTTTTTTTTGTGCATCAGGACTAATGGTATTCGATTCATCACACAGCACACTCCCCAACTCAAATCATCCTTCAGCATCCCATTGGCAATATATATAATAATAATTTAAATAATAATACAATAAATAAAAAATACAAAAAAAACCCATGTATACACAGACAACTTATCTCTCTTATCATATCTATCTTTCTCTCTTACACACACACACACACAAACCCACACCAAAACATACATGTACACAAAGATACAAACAATCCAGTCCAGACAATGCACTTATTTATCACACCAAATTAATTGATATTAGAGCACGATAAGAACAGTTGTAACAAAATTGAGATAAGTCAAATTTTCCATATTTAGTAAAATCTTTATGATCTTATTTTATCTATCTCAATGAAATGAAAATCACTGGAAATTATGGTAATTGGGCAAAATACAAAACTGTAGAAGTAATGCATAGATTAAGTAGACGCATATAGAACAAACATTCTTATAAATTGAAAAGAAATATTGAAAAGAATCTCGGTTATAGCGAGATTCCGGTTATAACGAGGTAAAATCGATAGTCCCGACTACCTTGTTATAAAGAGTTTTCCCCAGTTAGCAATACAAAATTATCATAATTCATACAACAAATATTCAAATATTTAATATCATGTTGTACTGTTTCATTGATTCATACAAAGCATGTAAACCAGACATACAATCAACTTCCCTATTACTTGCCTCTGATGATTTGTTTTCTTTGTTTTTAAACATAACATAGACAAACATAATATTTGTCTTAATTTCATTAGTTTGTAAGGCAAATAAAACAAAACAAATAATATGAGCATTTATGGAAACGTTTTACATGTACATCACAATTCTTCCTGAGCTGAAGCAAACCTATTCATAAAACAATTCATGCTTTCACTAGTCCGTTTCTTAACTCACTACAGAGTGCAAATATTTAAAACAGCTTCTATACATTGTATACTAGTGTGTTAATGTTAATCTTAACAGCAAAATACTATATATACAGTAGTTAAAAGAAGGCAGACATGGAAGAAAGATTACTTGCACAAATTGATAAATAACCACATTGTACACCATAAAACATAAGCTTATGTATGAATAGAATCATGATCATTAAAATGTGTAACTTATTCATCTTACATAATTGATATACTTGTCATAATGGAACAAAATACTAAATGCACAAGAGTACATTCCCAGTCCAAATATATACATACACTGGTACAGTGTATCTATTCATAAGCAGTGAATAGAAGTCAAGGAACCTCAATCTTCCAACATCTATTTTCTTCCCATTATATTGGGTAAAATATTACAGGTATGATAGAAAACAACTTACAAGTGTCATGTTATAACAACAACAAAATAAATAGATAGATAAATAAACTTTAACAAATCAAATTACTTGGTCATGGAAATTAAAATTAGTCAAAATGTATCAGAATCAGATTTGTCAAAACAAAATATTGGTTCATGTTAATACGGTAAGCACAAATTATGTAAAACGTTATGACACTTCTTTTACCTACATGTAGCACTCTGGCTAGAATGGTACCCATTTACACATGGGTGGAACATGGTAACCATAGATTAATATCTGCCTAAAGGACTATAGGTGAACCATCCATCTTAAAATGTTTGTTTACCAGTAGACTTTTTAAGGATATACTTTAGCTCCATTGCAGATAATGCAATGCACTGGCAATATATTCAGTTTATAAGTCATGGCTGGTAGAGGGTTGATGTCTGTGTGAAAAACTTGACCAAAGCAGTCTCTTTGGTACAGGGGAATCCTCACTTGCTGACACTTACTTGATACTTGATGAGGTACATTAATCCCTTGATGCAGCTGCAAAGCTATACTTGGATGATGTGCTGGTGTGTCATCAGGAGGTGCCATAATACAATTTTCACTTTGCACATGTGTACAATAAAGATGCAAGAGTGAATGTGCAAGCAAAAAATCAAGTATAGTGACATTTAAACAATGTGGGAGAGCCCACGGGAGACTGCACTTCTCTAATGGTGGGTAATGCAGCCATTTGAAAGGTAGTCAGTCAGGACTGTTATTTTGATGACCGGCCCAGAGAGATGGTTCCAGACTCGTATGGTCCGTGGATACAAAAATGACACCTTGTCAATAGTAGATAATGGAACGGTGAACTTCAGGTTGTGATCGTGTCTTGAATAACAGTTGGCTTGGCGGACTTCTGGTGGGAAAGGCATGTGGCCTGGCCTAGCTGATGATGGATCTTGTAAAAGAGTGTGCACTGTGCAAGGAGTCACCGGACGTGTAGTCGGTCCCACCCACATCTACAATGTTTTGTAAATGGTCCTGATAGGACGGTCCCACCCAAGGGCTGTCACGAGCGAGGAAGATGTGGTGGATCTTGAATTGCTGATCAAGTCTTGCTAGCTCTTCTTGGGGCTATTCGGTAAATAGCTGTGTCTTCTCAGCATCTGTGGGTTTTAACAAGGAGAAGGGAGAAAAGAAAATTAAAACCAATTTCATCAAAGTCATTCTAAATATGAAAATCTATTACTAGTCATTAGGTGATTTCAGGTAGATAGTTGAAGTCGGTGTTGGTGTTGAGAACGTGGATCAAGCTACTGAACCGAGCTCCAACACCGATGGTAATAATAGAAAGATGATACTGTTCAGTGTTCACCTTAATCATGTCATGGATAGCTCAACACCGATTGGACGTCATGCCTTTATGTGATCCTCTCACAATTTTTACGCGAAAAGGTTAGTAAACAAAAGCACATCTACACTGTAAGATGGTTCTGTATATATACATACAGTAACCATTTACCTTACACTAGTGCTTATCGTGGTCGAAGCTACCTTTCCGATTTTTCTCTCTCACATACCTTCTCTTTCTCACTTCTTTTGCGCTCCAGCTATATATAAATGCATAGTGCAACTTTTGATCATTTTTTATTATACAAATTTTAATCAAAATACGTTCTGCTATGCTCACCAAATCTGCATTTTCAGCGGCAAAATTTTGGTGAGTCCGTCTTCCTTCGGGAATTGGCAGGAAAAGGCCGACTGTACACGCGCCAGCTATGGCTGGCTATGGCATAACCATGTAAACATGTGATAACATGTAAACATGAAAGTTCGTTCAACTAGTCTTTTACAAGGCGTAATCATTTAGTCACATGAATGTATGTTGGTAGCAGAGCGTGATGACATTGGTTCACATAATTACGGCGTTAATAGTCAACGTCTTGATGGAAGATCAACATCCGATCTCGAATGGTCGACACTCGAAGAGAGTGCACAGTAGCAGCGTCACGTAACTAAACATCGCTATGCAATGCATTGTGTCGCATGTACGTAATTGCAGCGTAGCGAGCGCACTCGGACACGAACCAGAAAAAACCGAGTCGCCATTACAACACAGTCAGCATGCTAGAAACGGGCATTTACGTTGACGTTAACGCAAAATGAACTAAATTTACACATTTTGGACAAGAATTTTCATTTTGAAAGTTCCATCTGGAGTGAAATGGTGAGTTAATGCATAAAACAAATATATTAGCGCCTGATTGTGATCGATAATGGTGATGATGCTGCTTACTGAAGTAGCATGATTTTGTGTAAGATGTGGTGCATGTCAACAGCACGTTCGAACACGTAAGTGAATGGCGATGAGTGTATGTGTGAACAAAAGTGAAATCAGTGAGAAAAGGCATTTTAATTTCAACAGGTAGGACATAAAATTTTAAATCATACTGTCAAACCAAAATAGAATATATATATCAATCATATCCAAGGATTTTCAGTAATTTGTGATGTTGTCATTTGGTTCGTGATCTTGAGATTACCAACACTAACATCGAGCTCGAAATCACAAATTTCACTAGGGATTAGAATTAGGATGTTTTTGTTCGAGTGCAATTTTATTTCGGGAAAATGGGAATACTTTTCAAGTTTCATTTGATGAAGTCGTAGAGCTAGATATGTTCATATTATAACGGGAACTTACCATCCAGTTCCGGATGTCTTAGAGTTACAGTCATCTTCTTCTTCTTCGGGTTAATCTGCCTTCTTCAATCTGGACTCTGGAGATTCGTGTTCAGTATAGCCATGAATGACTTGTCCCACACATTCACTTCCGTGTAATGTACATCGCTGCAACCTCACTTTCCAACCTCTTTTTCCAAAGTTATCAATTTAGCTGCACACTCCTTGCACTTTTCATAGTTGTTATCACTAGATGGTATACACTTGTTTAGAGTGTCGATGACATGTATGGGACAGAAGTCGGATTTACTTGCCTCGAAACTTTCCGTCGCACTCGACTCGAACGCAATAGTAGCAGCCAGTGATTGTTGTTTGGGTTTGTTTACATATTAGCGCATGATGAAACAAAGAGCGTGATTGGTCAGTCCACAAATCACGTTATGAGCAACGTACTGTGATTGGTCATTCTTACCGTCGAAACTGACAAATATTGGCAATTTTTTTTTTGTTTTTTTCCATATTTTCAGAAAATGTGCAGGTTTTATTCTTGACGAGTTTCAGGTATGATTTCAATACTATTTTTACACAAGTCGACAAAAAACTAGCTAGATACAAGATTTGAAGCACGAGATGAAACGATAATGGACCTCGGCCCGCGGTCTATCAGATACTTTACTGGATTAGGCCTGTATCTAACAAGGGGTAGCAGTCGTGTTTATCCCAGTTGTTTAGGAAAAGTTTGTCATTACTTTTCCATTCGTATGAAACTCGTTGTATAATATATTACTGCATGTAAATAACAGTTTAAGTTCAAAATAAATCCCAGTTATTGACCAGTATATACTATTTGTTGTAAAAACAACTTTTTTGTGAGTAAATAAATACAATAACTCATAGATCTATAGTGGGATAATCGATATATAATACAATTATTATTTTTGTTTATGAATTACCTTATATCTGTCAACCAAAATCAACGGCATTACTTTGTTTCTGTAACACAATAAACATTATGTAAGAGGTATATCGGGTTCATACTCTTGCTTAGTATCATTTATATATACCGTCATGCTTATCATTTACCTGTGTAGCATTTGTGTTAAACATATTTCAATAATCTAATTTCATATTGATTTTAAATGCTCAATACCCGAGATTGAACAAATCGCCAGTGTACATGTATGTGTATTTAGATAACGACATCGTTTTTGTTGATGCAAATTATGCCATATACATGTATATCCGTGTGTTGTGGAAATTACAGGCTTCTATGGGGGATTGGCCCAATGACTCCGCATAATGACATTCAGCTGTGCTGCCACAGTGCTGTAAAATTCACGTTGCTTATGAATTGTGATTAACGAAAAATATTGATATGAATGGAGACACGGGTCAATGAATATCAATAGAAGAGATTTAAAGGGTACATTGCCCAAATCTACAAAACTCACGTAGAACTCTAGCCATGCAAGCGGTTCACTCATACCTTGTGCATTGATATCATTATTACTAATATAAGCATGGAATTGGTTTTGAATATCCCTTCCGTTTAAAAGATATGTGTTCCAATTTGTTATTATCCACTGTGTACACAAACAGTGCAATGAGGCCATGGCGGATATTACTTTTCGCTCATTACTCTGCCAAATATAGCATCCATTTATCGTGAATTTTTCACAAATTACTTAGTGGACATATCAGATCACAAACATACACATTTAATTAACCATTTATCACTTTTTGCACTTGTCAACAAAGTTACTAGATCCCTTTAAATAAAAAAAATATATACATATAATCTTGACTTGGTTTGTCTGATATTAATAAATGCTGATGTATAATATGTTTGTCAATGTCCCAGTTTTGGAAACCTAAGCCACACTTATGAAACCCTGCTAGCCTAGTTTTATACTAAGTGTGATTATTTTTTTGTTTTCAATGATATTTATTTTCTCCGTTGCTTTTCACAAACAATAACAAAATAACAATAACAAACAATAACAAAATCAGTACATAAAAAAATCTGCATGTTAACATCATTATATAGAGTATGATTTTACATTCACATCTAAATAATACAAATGAACTTTTACTATTTACATCAATAAAGCATGAAACATGCATGCATGAAGAAAGCATGAACATAACAAGGGGAAAATAGGAGAGAGAAAAAAAACTGTTTTCAAACATGATACTCAGTACTTACTTGTCTTGGTTCTTTCTTAAACTGTGTCTTTCTCTTTCTTACAACATAATACACTATTTAAAATACAACATTATTAAATTCCTAGAAAATGAGTAGGAATGAGATAAGCCGTGGAAATGGTTTGTTAGTTATGTTATACCTGTACCTACCACTGGTGTTATATACACAAACATGTGTATCATAGATATTAAGTTTTTGTTTTATTTTTTCGAAGTTTAAAACTGTTTTCAAACATGATACTCAGTACTTACTTGTCTTGGTTCTTTCTTAAACTGTGTCCTTGGCGATGATTATGACGATTATGATATCCAACAAATATTCCTCGTTGGAGAAAGGACACAGGTCAGTAATGTCAATGAAAATATACTGATCAACATCAACTAGGCAACATGTACAAATGTATTTAGTTCTAATGTCTCTGCTGTTATTACTTCAATTATTCGAGTTTAACAAAACAACAGCTGCCATTACATGCCTCATTCAGCCACTGTGTACACAATATTCATGGCTACTTCACTATGACAAAGTCACTGAAAACTCTTTGACACAAGCCATATCCCATGATTCGCTGTTCACCATAATGTGGAATGTTTAAGGTGCATTAAATGTTGGCGCAGATTAACAGTTCGATCCTATGACATGGTGGCCCCAACTGCTGTATCGATCAGTTTCTGGTCATGGTGATAGGACAGTGCATTTCCTCCAAGTTTGATTCAAAAGGCTTCAATCCTTCAGATGAAGTATACATTACGAATCTGGTAAGCTAGCATGAGAGTACCATAAAATGAATTATAAAAATCACTTCATGGGATGAAGGCTACATGCATGTATGCCAGCCTATTTACAGTCATCTTAAAGTACATATTTAAGTCCACGGAGTATACCTATAACCACCAAAAGTAAACTTCCTGAATGCTGCTGTGAGTCCGTCAATGCAAAATCCAGAAATTATTTAATATTGTCCAAATGCGTCAATATAATATAAGATATGGTTGTAAGCATTCCAACCAATGAGGAATGCAAAATTGCACGAATGTCGATTTGAACCTCAGCTCGTTCTAGCTTCTGCAGCGGCTGTATGCTACCACTAGATGTTTATGTTCTTTCCTGAAACGCATTGTCGAGCGGGTTGAGCATAAACGCATTAAATAAAGTGATGAACGGGACCACATTAGAACAACACAATACAACCAAAAATACCACTTTGCCAAATATGGTATGCGCGAAGCTTTGATACACAATAATTGTGGTGACGTAGAATTTTAATATGAATATGAATGGAGTCATCGAAGTGACAACATTTGCAAAGCATCGCTCCGGGACCATCGTGTCTCCATAATAACTGATTCAAATGAAAACAAATATTGAACCTGAATAAAATGTGTGTCCCATTTATCGTGTTAAACAGGTACATGTATTGGTAAAGCTAAACAGGCGTTTGGTGAATTCGTGCAACTTAGACATGTGATATTTTGTTTATTACAAATAATATCAAAACAACCATACAACATTTAATACCAATGTTATCAGTATTTTCACAGAAATGAAACAAACAGAGTTTACAAATAACCTCACAATCCAAATCTACCGACAACTTATTGATAATCATTATTGCTTTGATTCTCGCATTGAATAATTGAGATATTGGATTCATAATTGTGAATTACATCATAATAAAATTATCATCACGATTATCAAACAAACCATTTGCGTTAAAGACTAGACCGAAAGAATCAGTCTCTGTATTCCGACGGTTGTTTCGTATACCGCTCTTTTGTTATGGGGTGTTAGGAAGACAAATACAGAGTCGGTTACAGGACGGATCTAGCTTTTTGGTAAGGGGGGGGGATGACCCGAGCCGCGTAGAGGCGAGTGGGGGGAGAGTCCGAGAGGGGGGACTTTTGCTATTTTGAACCCCCGTAAGTGATTTTTCACTGATACATTTTCACTTGGCACCCCAAGGGGGGGGGGGGGGGGGGCTAAACCCCCTTAACCCTCCCCCCCTGGATCCGCCACTGGGTTATGTCTGACAAGTTAAGGCCAAGTACTTGTTTAAAATTGACTTCGTAGCTAAAAGGTGTACATTATGTCATAATTGAAATACATATGAGTTGCTATGATTGTATCATGCTTGAATAGTAGACATACATGTACATCAAAACGACTCATGTTACATGTGTAATCATGTTTGTCCGTGTCAAACAGGCGGTCTTGTAAAATATGATTATTAGCTAAAAACGAAATTTGTGGAAACCCCGGAGGTGAAACTAAATATGTTTACAAACCAGCTATATAACATGGCAGTACAATGGTGTAATATCGGTTTATTGGTATATCTATATAAGTGTCTGTAAGAGATGAATAAAATTACAATTGATAATTAGTGGTGTTAACCCACCTTCTCTAACCCAGAAGATACATGCATCCAATTTTAATTACCGCGGTTAAATATATTCAATATACACTCATCTTATATCACTCAATATATCAATCAACCAGTCAATCAATTCATGAAACTTTATATCAATGAACAAATAAATCAGTATATCGATCAACAAATCGATCAGTATATCAATCAAATAATCAATCAATCAACCAATCAATCAATCAATCAATCAATCAATCAATCAATCAATTAATCAATCAATCAATCAATCAAGCAATCAGTTAATAAACCAATCAATCAATCAATCAATCGATCAATCAATCAATCAATCAATCAATCAATCAATCAATCAATCAATCAAGCAATCAGTTAATCAACCAATCAATCAATCAATCAGTCAATCAAGCATGCACTCAATCAATCAATCAATCAATCAAGCATGCAATCAATCAATCAATCAATCAATCAATCAGTCAGTCAGTCAGTCAGTCAGTCAGTCAGTTAGTCAGTCAGTCAGTCAGTCAGTCAATCAAGCATGCAATCAATCAATCAATAAACCAGTCACTTGAGTATTAATGTGCACCTCGTCACTCTCTGGGGAGCATATGAGCTAGTGACCCTAAAGAAGTGCACAGACGTTTTACTGTATACACACCCTGGATTCCTTTCGACTACCATTTATACCCCGGAGAGTGAGCAGCATGCGGATTGGGCTGATTAGGTGACGCATAGGCTGACTGCTAGTTTTGGTTGAACTCGAACACGCGACCCTCGCCTTGAGGTACGAGAGTAAATTCCATTAGTCTGACCTCGATGCCTCCACACTACGACAACATTAAATTACTAACATTGATTAAGTAGTAAACCAAAACACAGTTTAACAGACCATGCAGGTCTATGCAGAAATTAACATGATAAATACACATGGAATGTTATAAACGTATAGGTTTTTCTGCCTGTTTACTACTTGTAACTGGTGCTCTGCAGATAAGTATGAGTCGGGTACTTTTAATATCAGCGACATCGAGGAACAACTGACAGGTGCACAATGTGACATTCAAGTACATCATCCATTTTGCGGTGGATACTTTAATAGACTTGTAGGCCTATCTAACATATTCATAATAATTATGCCTTTAAGGGTTATCGATCATGTTTATCCCAGTTGTTTAGTAAAAGTTAGTCATTACTTTTCCATTTGTATGCAACTCATTGTAATATATTATATTAATGAATGTAAATAAGAGTTTACGCTCAAAATAAATTACATTTATTATATTTCCCACCATATGCTATTCGTTGTAAAAACATATAATGTGTAAATAAAGAAATACAATAGTTCATAGATTTATAGTGGGATAATCGATATATAATACAATGATTTTGTATTGTTATGAATAACCTTACAAAACAAATCTATCAACCAATTATCAATAGCATTACTGTAACACAATAAACATTATGTTAGAGATCTATCGGGCTCATCATACTCATGCTTAGTATGATTTAAACATGACATCATGATTATCATATAAGTCTGTAGCATTTCAATCTTTAAAGATATTCTAATTTCATATTGATTTAAAATTGTCAATACCCGAGAGAGATCAAATCGCCAGTGTACATGCATGTGTATTTAGATAACGCCTTTATTTGCTTCTTTGGGGAATTGGCCCAATGACTCCGAATAATGACATTCGGCTGTGCTGTCACTGTAAACATCACGTTGCTTATAAATTGCATGTAACGAAAAAATATTGATATGAATGAAGACACGGGTCAATGAATATCAATAGAACAAATTTAAATGTATCTAGCAGCATTGCCCAAATACACAAAACTCATGTAGAACTCTAGCCATGCCAGGAGTTCTCTCATACCTTGTGGTTGGAATTATTATCACCAATATAAGCATGGCACTTTTTTATATTAATATCCCTTCCGTTTAAAAGATATTACGTGTTCGGATTTGTTATGCAACTCATTGTAATATATATTAATGAATGTAAATAAGAGTTTACGCTCAAAATAAATTACATTTATTATATTTCCCACCATATGCTATTCGTTGTAAAACATATAATGTGTAAATAAAGAAATACAATAGTTCATAGATTTATAGTGGGATAATCGATATATAATACAAAGATTTTGTATTGTTATGAATAACCTTACAAAACAAATCTATCAACCAATTATCAATAGCATTACTGTAACACAATAAACATTATGTTAGAGATCTATCGGGCTCATCATACTCATGCTTAGTATGATTTAAACATGACATCATGATTATCATATAAGTCTGTAGCATTTGTGTTAAGCATAACATATTTCAATCTTTAAAGATAATCTAATTTCATATTGATTTAAAATTGTCAATACCCGAGAGAGATCAATTCGCCAGTGTACATGCATGTGTATTTAGATAACGACATTATTTGTGTTGATGTAAATTACACCATATATCCGTGTGCTGTGCAAATCACGGGCTTATATGGGGGATTGGCCCAATGACTCCGAATAATGACATTCGGCTGTGCTGTCACTGTAAACATCACGTTGCTTATAAATTGCAATTAACGAAAAAATATTGATAGGAATGAAGACACGGGTCAATGAATATCAATAGAACAAATTTAAATGGATCTAGTAACATTGCCCAAATGCACAAAACTCACGTAGAACTCTAGTATTAATATCCCTTCCGTTTAAAAGATATTTACGTGTTCGGATTTGTAATTATCTTCTGGAAGTTATAACTGTGTACAGAGTCAGTGCAACGACTTGGCGAATATCACGTTGCATTTTCGCTTATTACTAAGACGAAAATAGCATTAATTTAACGTGAAATTTTCACAAATTACTTAGTGGACATATCAGATCACAAACATACACATTTTATCAACCATTTTTCACTTTTTGCACTTTTAAATATCCATTTAAATATAAAAAATATATAATCTTGACTTGGTTTGTCTGAATAGTGTGTAAATAAATGGTGATGTCTAAAATGTTTGTCAAGGTCCCAGATTCGGAAATTTAACCCACACTATGGAACCATGCTAGCTTAGTTTTATACTAAGTCTGATTTTGGTATTAAAGGGCTATTCAGGGTTTTGGAACTTCACTCAAACCGATAAAAATGTCTACCGTTACTAGATCAGTAGTAGTGGTTTAAATAATAAATAAGATATATACCATTATCTTTTGTTTCATGAATGAACATTTACAGCCTCATTTAATTCGCATACATAAGGAAAGAGAATATCGAAAATCAGTGTTTCTTGCAACATTTACACGGGACGACAAACGGATCAATCGAGAAATCGATAACACACTGTTGTTGTCTGTCTGATCATGATGTGAAGTCTGTGTGTGGCATGTGGTTGGGTCCAAGTGCAAACACAGTTACAAGAACTGCACAAAAACAAAATTAGTATTTCAATTTTTATTACGAGCTACTGGTTTATACCTAGTAATGTAAACTTGATATTGGTTATGTAGGTACAAAGTTTGGGGAAAACGTGTGTGCTGGTGACATAACATGCTGGATTATGTTGAATTATGAGTGACCATGAGCATGCAAGTGTGCAGGTACTGTACGCAAACCAAACTTCGTTGTTCAGTTTGATATATAGTCAAGGAGCATGTTCACCGAAATAAAGTCCCGTGGGATTTTTGGTATGAAAGCAAGCCACCTATTCAAATGTCTCAAGGGCACCCCAAATAACAATAAAAAACATGATTGCACTCTGAAATCTTGTGCAGGTGGCCAGCAGAGGGCACCCTTTAACCCTACAAAAATCCGGGCTATTTTAGGTCTTTTTTCGGTAGGGGGTCATTATGGCTCCCTTAAGATCTCGGCCTTGAAATGCCCAATCGTCGCGAAAACTTGCATGCATTATAAGTAAGATGTATACAATGCTATGTTATTTTTGTTTTCTTCGAAAATTTCTCTAATTTGCATATATATGGTAATTTATGCAAAAAAGGTAATAAAATTCACATTTTTGCCCATAAATCATATATTCTCCATAATTAAACATTGGTTTTCACTACATATATTCTTTAGAGGATCTTGAACAGTAATACAACAAAAAAAATTGGAAGAGCCCGGTTATTCCTTTTGTTTTCTATTGTTTTGATAATTTCTTATGTATTTCTTTGTTTTTTAACTTATGTATTTCATTGTTTTTGTTGTTTTATTTTATTTCTAACTTTAATTGAACTATTTTTACACCAAAAACAAATACCTAAAAGGTAAACAAGACCAAATAGCCAATGATATATCTGTTTTTATGAAAACTGATATTTCCATATGTTTTGTACACAAATCACGACAATTAGCGAATGTCGGGCTGACATGCAGTGACAAAAGGTCACGTGACTTCGCAGAAGACATTGCAGATGGGAAGCGCTCCCTGAATGAGACAACGATGCCAACATTACAATGAGGCCCCAGCCAGCTTTGAGAGACATCCTTTATAATGACCTGTGAAACTACCATAGATACTTGACTGACCAAATACAAATAGCAAAACACAATCCCCAGTCTATGCCTCATTCGGACAAAGTAAGTACCCACCATAACCATCAAATTGTTCCCTTCCAGATGTTACCTGACTGATGTGTCGAACTGTGTCTAAGTTTCAGCAGTAGGTATTCTGCGGACATTCAGCAAAGACAGTGCT
>JBAMJV010010450.1:0-50000 GCA_037951105.1 Echinarachnius parma | reverse complement strand
GTCCATGATATAAACTTTAACAAATATTGAAAAAAATCGAAATAATATCTGTCAACGTGAGTATTGCACTCAGTGTGTACGTCTATGACCGAGCTATACTGCGATTGCCTGCATGTGACGTTACAAAGATGACGTCATTTTTGTTCGCCCGGACTCAATTTTTTTTACGGGGATTACTAAAGTGAATTTAAAAGTTTTTTTTTTTTTTTATTTTACTGGGTTTTCCGACGCGGAAAATATGTTTTTATTAGTAATCTTCATGAAAATCTACCTTAGATACAGTAAAACACAATTTTTAGGTAGTTTTTTTGTCAGCCAACCTTTAATGGAAAGCCCGACCGCTGTACAATTATATACAAAGTGAATGACCAGCGCACGATATTCAAATTTAGCACGCACGCACACACACACACACACACACACACACACACATACCCACATGCATGTCACAGAGGTTTATTACATCATACAAAGACATGCACAATCATAAACAACGTCTACAACAATAATACAAAGAACAAATTGTTATATCAGAATATAAACAAGCTTTATTACTCACTACAAAAAAAATGCAATTTATTGTATTTATACATGCAGCTTAACCGTGATAATATCACACTTACTAAGAAATAGACTATTTATCTTTTCAGCATGTGTGTGTAGATTTACTGATTAAGGTTTGGTGTAATATACATATACCAACCAATACAAAATAACATATAGTAAACTGGAGAAGTTGCTTACCATCAAAATGTTCTACTTTTACTGGTATTTGAACAACACACAGTTATAGAAATTTAATTTTAGTCACAACTCATTCAAACAATCTTTGCATCATGGTTAGAGCAAAATCTTGCAATAGGTTATGGGCCGAGAATTCACACGATCCAATCGGTTTTCCGAACTAACTCGCCTAATAAAAAAACGCTCACGATAAACTTCACTTATTTCACAATGTTCACATGGTGTCATCATCTGAATGATTATTGATTGATCGATCGATTATTTGTTGGTTGGTGAGTTTATTTGTATGAGTGGTGATTGATTGATTGATTGATTGAATGATTGATTGACTGACTGACTGACTGACTGACTGACTGACTGACTGACTGACTGATTGATTGATTGATTGATTATGTGTTTATTTGTATGAGTGATGATTGATAGACTGATTAATTTTATTTTACGTTTATAACACAATGATAACTGAAAACAATAACTAACAATGCTCTTTCGTGTAACTATCATCTGATTTTATAAATAACAAGCTTGGATACAAAATGATAGTCAATTATTGAGTTTGCTCTTCATCTGCACATTGAGGATTTTGGTAGAGGAATTATTCATCATTCACAAAAGTCGTACAAGTGATTGGGTTAACATATTCCTATTTCATACTGTTCACGCGGTATGTAAAGGAAACGTTCGCAAACATAATATTCAATCATCGGGTTAATTTTAATTAAATGTATATGATATGTACACAAATCATTCTCTCATCATATAGGACAATTGACCAAAAATGGTTTCAGAAATATTTTTACTAAATATTTGATTAGGCAACCTGCATTTTCACTAATTGTGGAAATGGGTCAAATTGTGATAAATGAACTGCTACAAATGAGGTCTAAGAATTCAGAATATGGATATTTTTGCATACGTTTTCAGTCACAGGAAATTATATCACATGAGGTTAATATATTTGCAATGTATTACGAAAATAGACAACTAAATGACACTTAATGATGCAAAAGGATCATCAATTGATCTTTTACAAAGTGAAGATGTATTTACAGGGTTGTGCCAAAACACTACAGCAGTACAGCACATAATTGTATAAAACACTTGAAGAGTAGGATGATGTTTTACAAAGTGATAAAGTGATAATATGATGATCTTTAAAATGTGATAATGCATCTGTAGTAGGGTTGTGATAAAAGCACTACAGTACAGTATGTAATATTTATAGTAATCACGTCATGGAATATAAGGCTACGAGAATAGCAACGCATGTAATGGAATGTTTTTTTAATACAATAATCTGTACGAATAAACATTTGGCATATAGAAACAAAATAAGAATCTGTATAACTACGATAAATTATAAGTACATTCAAATATTACAAACACATATGGATTTATTCTGCTGTACATTAGGTATACAACAACGGATTATCAAGCATGATCACATTTGGCATAATATAGAGAAAAGGAGAGAAATACACTAGAAGGTAATGTATTGTACATTGGACAATTACAAACACATCCGAAGGTACATACATCGCCACAATTACTTCATATAGTCAACAATTATGATCTTAGTAATGATTTTAAATTCAGAGAGTATAACTCAAAGACGCTTAAAAGAATAGTTTTATTTTTTTGTAATGGGGGCGCTTCACACAAATATTGTTTGTGAGGTAATGAAAAATTGAGTGTAAAATAGGAAAGAGCAAACAAGTTTAATGACATAATCAACTTTTGTTTAATTTATCAAAATTGGTTCAGAGTTAACTGACATATCCACAAGTATATCAGATTGGAATAAATGTGCAAAATGGAGGACCAACATAATTCAGCAATGAAATGATATTTTAAAATGCTACACATTTTTGAAAATCTACCAAAATGGTTTAAAAATTGTTTTTGATGAATAAGTATTTAAACCAAATATCCCATTCACATTTTGTTGATTTTTAAAATGGTTTAAACTTGAGGTGTCTGGAGGGCTCCCTCTGGTGTTAACGGCTGCTTTGTGAATGAAAACAACCCTGTAACTTAGCCGCGTATATGTGTTTACTACCATTCAAGCATCATTGAACTATAATTGTTAGTTTTTAATGGTAATTTGCAATTTTTAAATACGAAAATTCTGTTTGACCAAAACTGTTATTTCCCTATAAAGGGTTCTCTCAAGCCTTGTCATATTCATAAAAGCACGGGACAGGTTTCGCTTTTTCAAATTTCCATTTCATTTGATTGAAATGTTCAGTCTGTTAAATTGTCTACGGGATAATTAAGGCTGTGTACAAAGTAATTCCAATGAGTTAGTGGATTTCACTTTGCATTTTTGCTAAATTCTCGGCTAAAAAACACATCCAATTAACTTTAATTTTTCACACATTACTTTGTGGATGTATCAGATCACACCAATACACATTGTATTAATGACTCATCACCTTTCGCACTTATAAACACAGTTACTAGATCCCTTCAAGCATTATTTTGTTTTAAATCCGTTTCTCAACTCAAAATATTATAATCCATCTCAAACAGAACATGCAAAAGTTAACTGATGCAACATACATGAATATGAATAACTATGAGATAATATGTACATACATTGCAAAATTTAACTGATGCAACATACATGAATATGAATAACTATGAGATAATGTACACATTGCAAGATTACACATAATATATATGGATGCACTTTTTGGGTGTAGGCCTATTCTTTGTACAACAACCGAGTTACATATTATTGTATAATACCACAAGTAGCTTATTATAATAAGGTCAACAGTTCATTAGTTCAATAATGTTAGTTTTTAATATCATTACGTGTAATATAAAATAAGTCAACAACAAACCCCAACTTTTGGTATCCGTTTCTCAAATCAACAAGGCAAGATCGTGCCACGTATCACATTTAGCATATATTACAAAAATATGTATAAGATATTTGATGTACATCGAAAGCTGACACACACATCTAAATGTACTTTTCTGCATTCTGTATAACAAATCGAGCTACACGATTTTATGATACCTCATTGTAATAATATAGTCAACACGTTCTCTGAGGTATGATTATCACTACACGGAAATTATATCAAAGACGGAAACAAACTCTTTGAATCCGTTAGACAAATGAAAGGCCTCTCGAATATGATGTAAACGCAAACACATTTCCTATAATATTGAAGATACAAAAATGCATGTAGGCATTTTGATGCCGTGTATTCTGCATAAAACACTTCGGATGCATGAATGTACGCTTGTTTTAGAAAATACTGTACGTCGAGACGTTCATCGTCTCATTGCCTGTTTGTTTGTTTTTATTTCCGTAATTAATATGTACACATTCTTATAAGATACATGAAAGTACATTTCAAATGATGTCACAGTAGGTAAATAATATCAAGTATATGAAAAACGGTTGGAAAGCCCATTTCAGGCCCATTTTCAAAATAGTCCTGTTCTTCTATATGGGGTCAATTGATGAATGATTATAACATATCACAAGACAATTGCATGGTTTTGGGAATCCGGTTCTCTAATCAAGCTAAGGCCTGTAAAACAAAGTTTAACAGAATAGACAAAATTGTATAATTGAAGTTCACGCACATGCATACATTACATACATAATATACAGCAATAAAATACATATAAGATTACGTACTTAAATTGAAAGGTTAGAAACACAGTCATGTGTGAAGGCACTTTAAAGCGACTTTTAAGTGACATTGTCCAAATCCTCAAAATTTACTTGGAACTCTATTTTTCAAACCTTGTTATATTCATTTGAACAATAAAAGCACGGGAAACGCACCGTGTATTTACGCCAATTTGAAATATGACAACTAACTTTAAAGGTAAATAATCATGCAATGCAATGCCACTAAAAGTAAAAATTAAAATGTTTACAATAAATGTTTTATAACCGATCTAAGCTTTTGATTGTATAATTGTATTACTTTGTCTTTGTAAGCGCTATGATACCCGCCTGAATAGCGTATTTAAATAACGGTTATTATTTCATTAAGTTGAGTTTCCGAACTTGTTTAAGGGGTTGATAGCATTCAACACGTCTAATGAGGAATGACTATTACACTTCGTGGAATACAACCTAAACAACACATTGCAGATACGTACACCTCATTACCACTCATTACCACCACAAGGATATGTATAGTCAACAGGTTGAGTGAGAGATACAACTTAAACAACACATTGCAGATACTTACACCTCGTTACCACTCATTACCACCACAAGGATATGTATAGTCAACAGGTTGAGTGAGAGATACAACTTATAAAACACATTGCAGATACTTACACCTCATTACCACTCATTACCACCACAAGGATATCATTATAGTCAACCGGTTGACTGAGAGATACAACTTTAAAACACAGAATGATACCTCATAATAATTATCTCTTTAAAAGAATATATAGTCGCGCGTTCAAGGACGGATGATTCATATTGCGTGGCATATAACTTTTAAAAAGGGACGACTTTTGAAATCCTTTTCTCAAATTAATGCAATGCTAAAGCCATGGTCTCATCCGACCCACGTAGGCGTAGCGCGGGATCTACGTAGAGATTTTGGGGTGTAAGTGATCCTACGTGGATGGCCCGCGCGCACTACGCACGTAATTTCAAGCTACCTGACCCTCACGTAGCCTAAATTTTCCTTCGTCGAGACAAATTGACATGCACAATTTTTGGTCTGCGATGATTTGTTGCAGCTACCGCGTGACTGGTGAGTGGGTGCTTGCGTGCGGGGCACGTGGGGGGCACGTGCGGGGGTCGTGGGTAGTACTTGATCATTTTCTTAGTTATTTGCAGGGAATAAAAGCTAGAGAAACACCCACGTAGCCCCTGGGCGCCACACACGTAGCACTCACGTTCTACGCACTCACTACGCACGCACTGCACACGCGATCACCACTCCCCCCTCGCCATGCACACGTAGCACCTTCGCGCTACCCACGTAGCACCCGCGTACTACCTACACACTGCCCACGCGAAAACCTTGATTAAACGAATTTTCTACGTAGACCAGGCGCAGATGATACGACCACTCCCAGCCATGGTCTCATCCGACCCGCGTAGGCGTAGCGAGGAGTCCACGTAGATACTTTGGGGCTGTGCGCGGCCCCTCGCGGGTGGCCCGTGCGCACGACGCAAGTAGTTTCAAGATACCTGACCTCCGCGTAGCCTTCATTTTTCTACGTAGAGAAAAATTGGACATGCACAATTTTTGGTCTACGATGATTTGTCGCGGCTACCGCGTAGCTGGTGCGTGGATGGTGCGTGGGGGGCACGTGGGTAGAATTTGCGATTTGTCTTCGTTATTTGCAGGGTATAGAGTGGTGAAGTGTGATGTCATAAATGATGTCATAAATATTCTTTTAAGAATTGCCAAGGCACCGAAAAACATCATAGCTACCAAAAGGTTTTCTCGATTGTGCTGATTGCGGTAGTAGATGCCAGCTGCAAGTTCATATGCATGGGCGGATGTCAGGTCTGAGGGATCGGCTTCAGACGCGGGCATTTTTAATTATAGTAGGGCGCACCGGCCTGACATGGGGGAGGATCGCCTGGGGTTTCCTGATCCTGAACCACTGCCGGGAGATGAGCATGACCTTCCTTTCTTTCTGGTGGGGGATGACGTATTCCCCCTTTTGGAATCCTGGCGCACTGCTAGCGTGTCATGGCGTGTCCTGCTCACCATTATTCAGTTGGCCCCCGGGGTGCACGCAAGGTCACCTCAAGCTGCTTGATTCTGCACAATCTGGTGCGGACGCGCTACCCTGGTCTTCAAAAGCCAACGATGAAGACCAGGAGGATGCCCAAGGAAATCTCATTCCCGGAGTGCGGCGTCAGCATGCAATGGAAGAGGCCAACCAGATCGGAGGCCCCCAAGTCACCAATGAGGGCAAGCATTTCAGGGTCTCCCTGAAGAACTACAGTATCGAAGAAGGCGGGATGCTATTGTGTAAACTCTTTATGAACTTTTGAACGTACTGTAATGGCCTCCGCTAGTACTCCCAACTTCGTCAGTTTCTTGACTTGTGATGGGGGCGGCGCCATTGTCAATGTCCCCAGAAGCCATTTGCAAGCCGAGCGGTATAGCAATTGCAGGAAGGTGTTAGCTTCTAGAGACAAGGACGGGTAATTAATTATGTGTGGGTTCGTTTAGCCAAAATATATGGCGTCATGCGAGAGTGGTGAGTTGCTGATTGTTTTTGTATTATAATGCAAGACAATAAATGAAAACACAAGGTGTGTGGACAAAGATTTCAGTTTGAACAAAAAGAATATAAAAACAATATTTATTCAAATATAATTACAAGTCCCTATCGCCACTGGTTTACTATAATTGATCAAATGATGAAGTATCTACACACTATCGTGACTTATATTTATAACATGCACGCTATCTCGTGACTTACATTTAACAAGGGAAAACTAAGCAATACTTATACTTTTATAGTCACGTTCTTCGTGACTTTATATCAATTAACTAGCAATACTAATACTTTTATAGTCACGTTCTTTCGCGACTTATATAAATTAACTAGCAATACTTATACTTTTATAGTCACGTTCTTTCGCGACTTTATATCAGTTAACTAGCAATACTTATATACTTTTTGAATGGGGACTAGAGTAATTACTAAGTTTCGCAAGCTCCAAAAGGAGAGGTTTTGCGAGTGTTTGAGCTGAGAGCTACGTGTAGGCCTCGCGACCTGGAGGAGCTCTCGTGTATGGCCTCGCGGCCAAAAGCTGTCGATCCAACAAATGCACTTCTATATAAGCACTTTATGCGGACTAAGAGGAAAGCAACCTACGATGCGAGAATGCGTGTGCGCGTAGTGGAAAGCAGAGCGCGTTGATCTGGTGGAAAGATACCAAACCGGCTCGTTTTATTGCCGAATATATCCGATTATTCCAAAGACTACATCTCTTATTCAAATATCAACTTCACCATATAATTCAATATTTCACTGGCTATCATACAAGCCATATTTCCAAGCACATAACTCATCCAAAGAGTTATAATTCAATCAAAATCCACAACTAGCAAACACAATTGAACCGTGTACATTCCACTAAACGCATACGCGCGCCGCTCGCTAACCGAGTCCGTTTCAAGTAAATAATCATGCACAAATTCCTAGCAAAATCCCTTATTTCTAGCTCATCTATACATAATACACCAATTCATGTATCAAGCCTTCTTAACATTTAAATTGTCTATCATATAAGCTATAATTCAATTCATGCTTTTCATTTGAATAGCAGCAAACTTCAAATAAAGACAATTTATAATCAATTACTGGCTCCGAAAGACGCTCGTATGCAAATGAGCTTTAATGCGTAATTTGCATATCGTGTGTTTTGGAGTCGCTAAAAGTGTAACTACGATAATAACATGCTAAATTCTATCCTTTAACAACAAGGTATAGTATCCGAACTATCACATACTGTGTAACAAATATCATTCTAAACTATCCAATATATAACATTTGCATTACATATGACAATAAAGAGGAATTTAAGGGACAATTTCAGAAAGCTTCAAATCCAAGGTTAGCCTATGCAAATATACTGTGTTGTGCGTCGTACAACGCAGCGCCCATGTAAATCAGCTGTCTGCCATTCAGAATGCATTAAATCAACAACAACAATACGACACTAATTGTCTAATTTATCATCACAACAATGATCATTCGAATCAATAACATTATCAACACTACTAATCTATAACTTTACCTGTTATATAAATTAATCCATTCTTATCAATCTTCCTTCTCGAGCCAAAGGTTCAAGTTCACAATCAAAATATTACGATAATGTAAGTGTTGCTAGTCTTAATTACAGACTTATTAAATATACGCGCCGTGGCGCGTTACACAGCCCTCCTCCCCATAAAATACGTCCTCGTATTTCGAGTGCAACACTTATATTTCGAGTGATGAACCTAATTAAAGTTCTCATACTTGCTCTTAATCGCAAATATAAAAGTGTTTATTTACAAGACAATTAAAAAACGTTTTTAATATAATATTTCAGTTCGACATTTGGAAGTTATGATGGTTGTCCATTTTGCCCACTCACAGAGAATCACCTAAATTACATTCGGGACAGGGATAGTTGTGTTGGCGCCACCATCATCATCAACCTCACTCATCATCAATTATTGTTTGCAACTTAAGACATCCGTCTTTCTTCCAAATGTGTCAATTCGATGTTCTTTTGGTAATCATAAGAACAAACTTAACCATTTTGTAATCAATTTATGTCATCACTCAAAATGTACATTCTAAATGTAAATAACAATAATCTTACATCTACTCAGTGGCGTTACAATAATGTCAAATGCAAATACTAAAATAGAGAATGAAGAGAGGAAGAGAGTGAGAAAATGGAATAGTAGATAGTCTGAAGATAGAAGAAATAGTAGAGTGAAAGAGAGAAAACATTTGTGAAAACATTTATATCATATCATTCATTCATTGCAAAATCTTTGTTAAAAGTTCTGTTCTTGCTTGTATTATCAAGCGCATAATTTATCCAAGTCTTCTCCGCCATAGTAACAGTTCAGTGACGCGTTGATCTGCTCCTCGTCAGGATTGTTGACCAACTGTTACTTCACCATCACGTGTAGTCTTCGATGCGACCAGTCTCTTATCTCCGTCGTAAAGATTAGCCGAGTTTCAAGTTAAGTTTCGCTGTCTCTTCTCGAGGTTGTGATACGTGTAGTTTCTGAGATGAAACTAAGTTGTACCACCGAGAAGATTTCGTCCAGTTTATATCGCACGGGATATCGCATGTTTGGACGTAACGTGTCTCTTTGAAGGGGTGGGTTACGGGGTGTTAGGGAACATGTTTCAACGAACTTGGTGAAGTAATCTTATTTTATCTTGATTACTAGAACGTGGTATAAGTTTCGTTCATAGTTTCAGTGAGAGGACATATTTCGAGAGCCATATCCAATATGCTCCACATTGGGCTTGTACTTATACTACTAGCCTCAAGTAAGAGGTGCCTTCCTCCCCTCATGTGCGACTTTACACTCGCGCACCGAGTATTATAATGAAGGACAATGGTGCCTTCATTCCTACCCGCCTAAGTTTAGAAGTTCTTATCCCTGAGTAGCTAACTTAAGGGACTTATATTCAAAACATCGTAACTTACACCCGGGTACACACTTAATAGTTCATCAATTCCGATCATTAACTAATTACTGTCGGAAAAGGGATCCATGACGGTTAACATTTTAACTGTCCTTAACATAACGTTCAAACAAGACCGATTGTCTTGAATGATAAAACATAAGTTCCGAAGGCAATATATTCCTCCTCACAGCTTCAATATCATTCCGCGATATCGGGAAACTCAAATTAATATTATTATTTTTTTTTAATTAACTACTATCTCATCAAGTTCGTTGGTATCGCCTAACTGTATTCAGTGTTGTCACCGAATTGTCGACAGGGTTCAGGGATTTGTTCACTGTCGGATTCTAACGTGTCTATCGTGACCATAAGTACAGTATCGACTAATAGTTTTTTTTAGGTATGTGACAACAGCAAAGGTTTTACCTTGCCTCGGAAAGTTATCACTATTCCTAACCGTTTCAAACTTGCGACAATTAATACTTCAATTAAATATCACGTTAGTGTCTAAAATTCTTCCAAAGTGTTAGGGTACATCAATAATTGTGTGCGCTCGTTAACCTATAGAGTTCACCAATGAGGCCTGGCAGACAGAGCTGTCCGGAATGACCTTCCAAACAATTGATGAAGTCGTTTCGCAATTAAATTGCTAAGCATTCAACGTACGCGTTTAACTTATGACGTGAGCCCTAACAAGTTAATTAGTTTATTATTTAAACGGCGAAACATATCAAACTAATATCAATACGACGGTTAAATATGACTTATTCGTAATTTGATCGCCCTATGGATCGTTGGGGTGACCATCTATCAATGGACTTTTCTCGGCGTCTCCATGTTTCGGGATCTGGGATACGATGTCGACCGTTGAAACATGGGTTTAAGTCTACGTGTTTATTTCGGCAGTTTCTCCCTAAGTGTCCATGTTTACCGCAATAGAAGCATACCACAGTGTTTGAATCATGGGACGGACATTGGAGAACTCTACGGTTCATATTTCGCTCAACTGCTTCCTCAACAGCACTTAGGATTTCTTTCGTGACGTTTAGAGGATCAGTTGGTGTGGGAGAGTTAGATTCTACCATTCGGTTGTAGGTGGTTCGCTTCCATCCTACTCGTTGTGCTTCAGTTTGGAGGAAAGTTTCTGTAGTTATTGCGGCTTGAATAACTTCATCAAGAGAGGCTGCTCTTGCATGTAGTATACCGGCACGTATTTCTGAACTGTGAATAGCATCAATGAAGTGAATCTTTGCTAACCTATCGATGCTACTTGAATCAAAGTTCGGGTATGCCTTATCGGTTAGTTCTCGAATATTACGACCTAGTTCACGGAGAGACTCGTTTTGTCGTCTCTTACGATTTCTAAGTTCTAACAAATACGCGTCCGATTGTTTGGCAGGAGAGAAACGTAATGCCAATTTCATTTTCATTTCCTCGTAGGGCCATGTTGTGTTCTTTTGTTTATTTAACAACCTAAGTGCGGGACCTCGAAGGCTAGCTGCTAGGACTTGTACTGCTTGATCATCGAACCAAGCATTTAGAACTTGACACGATTCAAAGTGGGAGATATAATCTGTCCAATCTGACTTTCCGTCATATTTGTCTGGCATTATGACTGTAGGACGATTATGTCGTACGGGGCGTGTTTCTTTGTCATGTTCACGGAAACTTGTGCCTTCTTTGGGAACGGGACTTTGTTTGTGAAAGCTTGTGCTTTCATTAGGCACGGGAGTTTGTTTATGGAAGATTGGACTTCCATTATGTACAGCCGATTTCGTTTCGGGGCGGAATTCGTTTGATTCCTGTTTTGGAACAATTTGTTGGCTGTGCGGCATGTGTTCGTTGTCCAAGAATCTTTGTACTACCTCGCTTCCTGACATAGAAGAAATATCGGATAGTTCTTCTGTGGTTTCCCTAGAATTAACGTGTCTGTGCCTACGCGTTTTCTTCATCATTCGATCAACAAGTTTTGTCAATTGATCTAGCAAGCGTGTCTGAAGTCCTACTTTCTTTGATTTAGAACTTTGCGAGCTAGTTTTCGTGGCGTTTGAAAATTCACTTTGTGTTTCATCAGCTGAATCTTCGATCTCTGCTGATTTGTGACCTTTCGTGTCTTTGTCCATTTTACTTTTCTTATTTCTCATACTCATCGCATGTATCCCACTTCTGACACCAAATTTGTAATGGCCTCCGCTAGTACTCCCAACTTCGTCAGTTTCTTGACTTGTGATGGGGGCGGCGCCATTGTCAATGTCCCCAGAAGCCATTTGCAAGCCGAGCGGTATAGCAATTGCAGGAAGGTGTTAGCTTCTAGAGACAAGGACGGGTAATTAATTATGTGTGGGTTCGTTTAGCCAAAATATATGGCGTCATGCGAGAGTGGTGAGTTGCTGATTGTTTTTGTATTATAATGCAAGACAATAAATGAAAACACAAGGTGTGTGGACAAAGATTTCAGTTTGAACAAAAAGAATATAAAAACAATATTTATTCAAATATAATTACAAGTCCCTATCGCCACTGGTTTACTATAATTGATCAAATGATGAAGTATCTACACACTATCGTGACTTATATTTATAACATGCACGCTATCTCGTGACTTACATTTAACAAGGGAAAACTAAGCAATACTTATACTTTTATAGTCACGTTCTTCGTGACTTTATATCAATTAACTAGCAATACTTATACTTTTATAGTCACGTTCTTTCGCGACTTATATAAATTAACTAGCAATACTTATACTTTTATAGTCACGTTCTTTCGCGACTTTATATCAGTTAACTAGCAATACTTATATACTTTTTGAATGGGGACTAGAGTAATTACTAAGTTTCGCAAGCTCCAAAAGGAGAGGTTTTGCGAGTGTTTGAGCTGAGAGCTACGTGTAGGCCTCGCGACCTGGAGGAGCTCTCGTGTATGGCCTCGCGGCCAAAAGCTGTCGATCCAACAAATGCACTTCTATATAAGCACTTTATGCGGACTAAGAGGAAAGCAACCTACGATGCGAGAATGCGTGTGCGCGTAGTGGAAAGCAGAGCGCGTTGATCTGGTGGAAAGATACCAAACCGGCTCGTTTTATTGCCGAATATATCCGATTATTCCAAAGACTACATCTCTTATTCAAATATCAACTTCACCATATAATTCAATATTTCACTGGCTATCATACAAGCCATATTTCCAAGCACATAACTCATCCAAAGAGTTATAATTCAATCAAAATCCACAACTAGCAAACACAATTGAACCGTGTACATTCCACTAAACGCATACGCGCGCCGCTCGCTAACCGAGTCCGTTTCAAGTAAATAATCATGCACAAATTCCTAGCAAAATCCCTTATTTCTAGCTCATCTATACATAATACACCAATTCATGTATCAAGCCTTCTTAACATTTAAATTGTCTATCATATAAGCTATAATTCAATTCATGCTTTTCATTTGAATAGCAGCAAACTTCAAATAAAGACAATTTATAATCAATTACTGGCTCCGAAAGACGCTCGTATGCAAATGAGCTTTAATGCGTAATTTGCATATCGTGTGTTTTGGAGTCGCTAAAAGTGTAACTACGATAATAACATGCTAAATTCTATCCTTTAACAACAAGGTATAGTATCCGAACTATCACATACTGTGTAACAAATATCATTCTAAACTATCCAATATATAACATTTGCATTACATATGACAATAAAGAGGAATTTAAGGGACAATTTCAGAAAGCTTCAAATCCAAGGTTAGCCTATGCAAATATACTGTGTTGTGCGTCGTACAACGCAGCGCCCATGTAAATCAGCTGTCTGCCATTCAGAATGCATTAAATCAACAACAACAATACGACACTAATTGTCTAATTTATCATCACAACAATGATCATTCGAATCAATAACATTATCAACACTACTAATCTATAACTTTACCTGTTATATAAATTAATCCATTCTTATCAATCTTCCTTCTCGAGCCAAAGGTTCAAGTTCACAATCAAAATATTACGATAATGTAAGTGTTGCTAGTCTTAATTACAGACTTATTAAATATACGCGCCGTGGCGCGTTACAGTACGTTGGGACAATAATATCTATATATCAGGTGTACCGTGTATTTGGTATTGATATATTGTATTTTGTATTGATACAGTGTATTTTGTATTGATATTGTATTTTGTATTGATGATTTGAATCATTTTTACATCACGGTGATTATACTGCCTTGCTTTTACACGACGAAAGACTTCACGCAAACTGTGATTACAATCTTGTTTCTGGAGACGTATCTGTCAATCAAACAAGGAGAACACTCCCTTGTAAAAAAGTACTGCGGTACAACTGCGGTAAAAGTACTGCAGTAGTACCGCAGTACTTGTACTGTGGTACCCGCAGTACATGTACTCCGGTAAATTGGACGGAATTTACTGCGATAGTACTGCGATAGTACTGCGGTACAAGTACTGCAGTACTACTGCAGTACTACTGCGGTATTACTGCAGTAATTGTACTGCGATATTTGTACTGCAGTAGTACTGCGGTACTACTGCAGTAATATTGCGGTATTTGTACTGCGGTACTACTGTGGAAATTGTACTGCGGTACTACTGCAGTACTAGTACTGCAGTATTACTGCGGTAATTGTACTGCGATATTTGTACTGCAGTAGTACTGCGGTACTACTGCAGTAATATTGCGGTATTTGTACTGCGGTACTACTGCGGAAATTGTACTGCGGTACTACTGCAGTACTAGTACTGCAGTATTACTGCGGTAATTGTACTGCGATATTTGTACTGCAGTAGTACTGCGGTACTACTGCAGTAATATTGCGGTATTTGTACTGCGGTATTTGTACTGCGGTATTACTGCGGTAATTGTACTGCGGTAGTACTGCAGTATCACTGCGGTAATTGTACTCCAGTAGTAGTACTGCAGTACTACTGGGGTACTACCGCAGTACTAGTACTGCAGTAGTACTGCGGTACTACTGCATTATTACTGCGGTAATTGTACTGCAGTATTACTGCGGTAATTGTACTGCAGTAGTAGTACTGCAGTATTACTGCGGTAATTTTACTACAGTAGGTACTGCAGTTTGTGTCCAGTAGTACTACTGCGGTATTAATCGGCACACATCCTTTTCATAGAATACAAGAACAATCACAAATTCTTTCAGCTTTTTACAATTATAAGAAAATTACAACAGTATTTATATTATTAAAAAGTTTATTTTTGAGGTATATATGTATTTAAGGTATTTGACATCTCTACTCTATATTACTTTTGAACTACTATGACTATAAAAACTTCACACACAACTGAATGTTGGGTCAAGGCAAGTCCGAGTTGCAAAAAAAATCAATATATATGTAACAAAAACATTAATTATACCTCGAATCGATGTTTTCTTGCGTAATAAAAACAAAATATGCTATGCTCTACATGATTAACAAGTGTATAGTTATAAAACATCTCTACCCCACTTGCAACAAAAACATAGTAGGAAAACAAACTTGTGTAATAAATATATCCTGCTTTACAAGAAAAACAATTGCAGTTATAAAATCGCCTATATCTGAGTTGCAACAAAAACATTAATTAAACTAGGAAAAAAAAATGTTTTCATGAGTAATACAAACAAAATGTATAAAAACAGAACATAAATTATAATAGGAAAACCAACGATTTCCTTGAAGTTATGGTACCACATAAAACAATGTATTTAAATGGAAGATTTAGCAATAGTGGCTGCTTTCCCAAGTAATATAACCTAAAATAAATTGGAAGTTGACCATAGATGCCTTTTTCTTGGCAATTAACTTCTTACTAATCAAATATCCTTTTCTAAAACTGCAATAACAACTTGGAATAAATTTGTTCCTTCAGCTCACAAACAATGACAGTTAATAACAATCTTTGACAAGGAAAGTAAAAAAAAAAACTTAAATGAAATGATCCCTTTTTTCAAATGGGCTATCTGACCACAAATGAAGTTAACTGAATGCATATTTTGATACAAAGATGCAATATGAGTCCCCCATTTAAATAATGTAAAGGAGTGTAATTTCTTGTGTTATTACCGATTTTGCCCATTTATTTTTCAAATTCATCTCCTTTGATTGACGCAGTGAAATTTCTAGGGTGGAGTTCTCCGTTAAATCAGAGTAAAATTCTCCTTTTGATCGACCAAAGATTTACAATAAACTGATACATATAAGTTGAAGATATGTTATTAGCAGGCAAATATGAATACTTAATTGTACGGGTCTATGAATATAGAAGACTAGGTTATGAATAAATAGTGTGGAGAATTTGGCAGCACACACAAAACAACTTGGGATAAGGCATCCTTACTGAAAAGCAATTTGAGTTATTTACAGAACCTATAACTTTGTCTTGCATTCTCCAAAAGATGGAAATCTTTCTATAATAAGTCTTGATCTTTGGTAAAACAAAATAGTGCATAGAATTATTTTGTGTACTATATCAAAGTGAAACAATTGAACAGAATCTAGTGAAGTGGCCGTCACACATTCACGGTGCCAAACACGGATCGAGGGCCGGTATCA
This sequence comes from Echinarachnius parma, assembly GCA_037951105.1. Classification (NCBI taxonomy): domain Eukaryota; kingdom Metazoa; phylum Echinodermata; class Echinoidea; order Clypeasteroida; family Echinarachniidae; genus Echinarachnius; species Echinarachnius parma. Next base: position 33,512 of record JBAMJV010010450.1, on the reverse strand, counting down.
GTACGGTCCAAAACACAGTGAACCTAGGAAGCAACACAGAGTCAACACGGATAAGCTGAACAATGGAATTTAGGTCCCCCGAGAACGCCGGTCTCAACACCAAGCTCCTTGTGAAAATTAAGCAGGCGTTCTCAAGGGAACCAGCTTCACCGTGTTCGTACCGTACTTATCCGTTTTGGCATCGTACCAACACCGGCCCTCGATTGGTGTTGGCAACGTGAATGTGTGACGGGCCCTAAACAGAATGTAGCAAATTATCATAAATAATATGTGAATACTGATTCAGCTCTGTGCCCTGATAAGCTTCATCATCCGGTGCAAACTATAACTTTTCAAAAGAGTACATGAATTTACTTTCTCACCAGCGTAGATCAATTTCTATGAGTGACAAAAATGTGACTCATTTTAAGAAGCCACATTTCAACTGAAAGTAAAGAAAAAAAACAAGGGAACTTCACTCGTTTCAGCTTTAAATCTGAGTCAGAAATTGTCCTTTTGATCGACCAAAGATTTTGTGGCAGGTCGAGATTTGTGCTACAAGTAATCTATCTTCCTTCAAATATAAAATCATCACAAAACGCATGAACAATCTACACATAGCTATTTACAAGATTAACAGGCAAATATGAATACAGTCAACTCTGCCTAAGTCGAATCTCTTGGGACTGAAGAAATAGCTTTGTCTTACAAAAAATTTGACTTATGAGGGGTTAAAAACAATAGAATATAAAGAGAAGAGGACTTGAATAGACCTTCGACTTTGGCAATTATTGGACTTCTGCGAATTCGACTTGGGCAGAGTTGATTGTACTCAAATTTACGGTTCTATGAATATAGAGGGCAAAGCTATAAATAAATAGTGTCAAGAATTTTGCAGCACACACATTTCAACTTTGGTTTCAGCATCCTTACTAAAAGTAATTTATTTACAGAACGTATATAACTTTGTCTTGCATTCTCAACAGGATGTTGCCAATTCAATCCAAAAAGATGCACCAACAAATGTGACCATATGCACCACAGATGACCATTATGTCACTGATAAAGTTTCTCCATTATTAGCTGTAATAGTCAAATTTGATTTAAATAGGAGTTTTAGAATTTTTGCATTTCCTGAATGAAGGTATCTTAAAGGGGTAGTTTAGTTTTGGTAGAGAGGGCACTGCACATCACAATTTTGTTGTGAGGCAATGAAAAACCAAGTGTCAAATTTGAGAACATGCAGTGTATTGTACTGTGATCTGGATGTTCTTCATTGTACAGCTCAAACATTTGATGGATGCCGAGGGTAGAGGGCAGATATCGCTTGTGAGGAGTCTTGTCCCGTCCATAATTATAACGACTCGCGGCATCGAAAGGATTTGATGCGAGTCTTAATCTTCTGCTTCACTTCCTCGCTTCTGATGTTCACTCGGGGTCCAACTCTCTTTTCCGGTCATGGGTTGCTGTTACCCAGGAGAACATGATGTTGCCAGTTCTTTTTCTTCCCAGTCCAAAGATGCTGTGAAATGTGGCAGAACACACTTCAACTCGTCCCCCACTCTGTGTCATAATCTGCACAAAAAAAGAACAAAGAACAAAAATAACATTATTGCAATTATAATGATAATGACCAAAAATACTAATAAAGATCATGACAAAGAAAATTAATGATGCATGCAAGAAGAAAATTGCAATGTTTAAGCAACCAGTACAAAATTGTCAAACTTAGATTCATACTAGGAGAAGCAATTAAAATGCAATCATTTGTTTTTCTTCCATTATTTTTTACTTTTACTTTCTTCTTTATGATGGAAGAAAATTAATTTCAGTGCTGATTTTCTATTAAAAAGGTATTTGAAGTAAAAAGAAAAAAGTTAACAGATAATGTAACACTTGCAATGGGAAATAGTTTAAATTTCAGTGTTGATTTTCTTCACAATTAACAATGAATTCAGACAAAACACAACTACTCTAGCTAGCAACATAGGTAAGCAGATTTTCCACCTGACATTGACAAAAACGAAAAAATCTTATTCTCTTTCATGTCATGCTTCATCTGTAATCCCAGGTTTGATTAGGAAAGAATGATATTTTGAATAGTAAAAAGCTTACTAATGAAATACAATTTTCGGGCCAGTTAATTTTCTTTCAGGCCACCAGAAAAGGGGAAGAAACTATTTCACTAGCCAAACCGGGCCACTTACTAAAAAGGTGAGTGTGGAGCCCCTGTATTAAACATGCAATGATGGAAAATCTATTCATTTTCATTAATGAATTTCAATACTTACTTAGAATGTGGAATTGTAGTTCCTCTCTCTTCTGTGCTGGGCTAATCCTCTGTGACGTTTGACTGGGCATCCTGTCGCTCTTTATTTGAGTCCTCATAAAAAAACGTTGAAGATGTCATCAAGGTCTCCATCCTCCAGGAGTGCTGCTTTGCAGAAACTGTGCGCTGGATGATGGCATACAATGGCTGGCCGTTTACCTGGAATTCAATCAAAAAAGTAAAAAATAAATAAAATCAGAAAAATACAGCTAAAGCAATATACTATAGTTAACTCTAGTGAACGCTAGTGCGGAGCACTAGCGTTGTAGGTCGGGATAATAGTGCCCAAAAATTTATCATTTTATGTGCACGATAATTGTGCTTAAAATGATACATATGATACGATACTTACCAGTACCACCAATTAGATGATAAATATGTGATGCAACTATGGGGTGGATCAGAATGATGATTTTTTTCGCTCCATTCCACATCAAAATGAGTGATTTATGCACCTCCTCGACTTCTATCTGTGTTGTATCGCGACTTCTGAACGATCGATGACCGTACGACCACTAAACGCGCGAGTCAGATCTGCCGTCTATTCAGCGGGCGCGGTACTTGAATGGAGACCGAAGCGCGATAATCGATCGTTCAGAAGTCGCGATACAACACAGATAGAAGTCGAGGAGGTGAATAAATCACTCATTTTGATGCAGAATGGAGCAAAAATTATCATTCTGATACACCCCATAGTTGCATCACATATTTATGGTCTAATCGGTGGTAAGTACCGTATCATGTATCATTTTAAGCACAATTAGCGTGCACGTAAAATTATAAATTCGGGGGCACTATTATTATCCCGACCTAGAGCGCATAGTGTTCACTAGAGTAGAGTTATATGCTAGTCAGAGTGAATTCACTTTAATTGAAATTTGAAGGAGAATTTTGACCACATGTTGGGCATTGCGTAGTTACACACATTTGATGTATACCAATCCAACTATTTTTGCTGTAGCAGGATATACCGAACAATGACAAAAGGAAATTTTGAAAGGAATTCTTTCCAGGTATAATTTGGGAGTGTTATTATTGAATAGAAATGATCGGCTGTCTCACGATGTTTCAGCGTGGTGCTGCAGGGTCTCGTTACATTCCTACGCTTGGACCGTGTGCATGTCGCCGAGTCCGCCGTGATTGGTTGACACAGCTTGCATTGTGCTCCCGGTACCAATGAGAGCCTGGTGCGTCCATCAATGATGGCGGACTCCTCGGCGTGCATGCGGTCCGGGTGTACATGTAGGATTGTAGATCGACTATCACTTTCATGGCCTCTATGACAATATTGTATTTTGAACGGTCTGCATTCTAGCGATAGACGCTACCCATTAACTCTGCCATGCGAGGCAAGATTCGCAAGAACCATTTAGTCACCAGAATTGGTGACTTACAGGAACAGAGTTGAGTTCAACGTAATAAATGCCATATTTTGGCACTTTGAACCAAATTTGTAGTCCGATCAATACATTTAGGGCTACTATAATACTTTAACTCACCGATCTTGTGTGTCGCTATACATGTCATTCCATATTTACGGCTATTTTTTAGATTTTACAACGATTTTCCTTCACTCTTCTTCGGTTCGTCGCGATCCTTTTTTTTTCGAATTGCATATAATGTGCATATATATCCGTATGCGCGAACACTTTTTCAGAAACTTAGGCAGCTAGGTACGGTACAGCGCGCGCGCTGCAAAGCTTAACTTGTATAGCAGCTTTGCAGCGCGGCCCGTACCTAGCTGCCTAAGTTTCTGAAAAAGTGTTCGCGCAAACGGATATACAATGTTATGCACATTATATGCAATTTGAAAAAAAAAAGGATCGCATCAAACCGAAGAAGAGTGATGGAAAATCCTTGTAAAATCTAAAAAATAGCCATGATTATGGAATGACATGTATAGCGACACACGAGATAGTTGAGTTAAAGTATTATAGTAGCCCTCTAAATGTATTGATGGGACTACAAATTTGGTTCAAAGTGCCAAAATATGGCATTTATTGCGTTGAACTCAACACGGTTCCCGTAAGTAACCAATTCTGATGACTAAAATAATGGTTCTTGCCTCGCATGGCAGAGCTAGTCAATGGGTAGCGTCAACAGTTCAAAATACAATATATTAATGTCATAGAGGCCAGAGGCCATGAAAGTGATAGATTTGTCGATCTAGTCTAGTACATGTAAGTAGTAGGATTGTAGCTAGGTACTTTACAAGACCCAGCAGCACCACATCTTCAATGTCCGACTAACAAGTAACAGCGACTAAGATGAGCAGAACAGCAGTCCAAACGTCACTTCTGCAATCGCCACATACATTGTGAGACAGCTGATCATTTCTATTCAACGTCTACCTGGCTACTGCGATAGATAACCTAGCTTTTGCTTTTTCATAACTGATTTATTTCGGAAAAAAATTATTTCAAACCATGCCAAACTTAAGCTGTATTTGCTAGCTAAGTAATATAACAGCTCATATTCATAAGGTGAGCCCAAGTGTAATATGGCTAGGCAATATTATTTAGAATCAAGGAAATCATGGCTCAAGACCAAGTCCAAGTCATACTCATGTTTACTCACTACGCCGCACTGTACTTCACAACATAACCACACACACTGACTGTGACTGTCACTCACACTCACAGTCACACTCAATCTCAGACACAGACTCTAGCTGAACACACATCTACAAAGTAAATGGTCCATGGTATGGCTGAACAGTGAATGTCCCAAATTGGAAGTTGATGGAACAAGGAAAAAAGTGTCAAAATAACTCCATTCAGATTTGAAAGGTTGACACATCATTATTTTTGATAATTTCATTGACCCTTAGTCCTTAAAATGTACCTCTCATCAATATTTTCAAGTCAACAGACAACAGACAAAGCTGCCAAGCCAAGGCAAGGGCAACACATTATATATTCCATACACATCACAATTCCAACACCAATTTGCACACATGGGACTGACAAGCTCACACACATTGACACAGACTACTCACCAGTTTCTTCATTGTTTCGCCTTGGATTTCCTCCATTCTGACTCATTGCTCTGTCTTTTCCTGGGGTTATTTGAGATGTCAGCCAGCTGAAGTCATTCATCCATCATGAAACCTCCGGAAAATGAGGTATTTCAAGTAATTTGAGATGAGTAAACGTAAGATTACAACAACCGTTGCTAGTCATGGGAGCGCTGCATGTATTATGAATTTGTGTCCTGCCTCCTGATTGGTCAAATTTCCACGAGCGTATCAGTGGCTGGCGGCTGTGTGTGGCGCAGCCGTAGCTACGTGTCGGACTGATTGTGGTGGGACAATTTATTGGGGGGGGGGGGGGGGGGGCAGGGGGGCAGGGGCACTGTTAAGTATTTCTTTTTTTTTCTTCAAAAGACTTACCCCTGATGTTTTCTATTGTTTTGTTTTGTTTTCAAATTCATTGGGGAGCATGTGTCCCCCCCCCCCCCCCCCCCCCACACACACTCTGCGTATGCGGCCTTATTTCACAAGCTGTTTTTTTGTTTGTAAAGAATTATTAATTTGGACATATAAAAAACGTTCAACAAAATACGTCTGGATAAAACGTTTTGTAAACGTTTTACAGACATATCCAAGAACGTTTAATTTAATTGTGACGTCCAAAAAATGTTTTCTGAACGTCTTCAAAAGACCAATGCTTTGTGGTAAATGTAAAGTCCCAACTCAGACGTTGTACAAACTTTTTTTGAACGTTCATTAATTAAGGACGAAGTCACGAAGACGTATGGAACTTGATAAAAACGTTCTAGAAATGTTCATTAAGGATGAAGACGTATGGAACCTGATAAAAACGTTCTAAAACGTTTTGTGTTTGCTGGGTACTACATTTAGTGTGATAAATTATGAACCGCTAATAATCATTTTTTTTTTTTTTTTTGCATCACTACAGAATACATTCATAATTTGGAAGCAACACATCAGAAACATGAATGTCACATTTTCACATTCACAGACTGAAGTAGCCAACTACAATACTACATACAGTGGCGTAGCTACGTTGGGGGGGGGGGGGGGCACGGGGGGCCCCCAATATTTTTGAAAAAAAATAGAAAACTTAATGGGCCACTTTTTGAAAAAACAAAGAAATACATAAGGTGTGCCCCCCAATAATTTTGCGTGCCCCCCCCCCCCCCCCCCATCAGTCCGACCAAGCAACGCCACTGACTACATAAGTATAGGGCAATGTACATTAATTCCATATTAGTACCACCAGTACACAGTGTACCATGCCAGTTGTGAAGCGAGTGCAACTTTTGGGAAAGTATTGTAGTATACTGCTGCAGTAGTACCGTGAATACGGCATGTTTGAGTGAGTATACTACGAGTACAGCAGCAGTACTGTGGTATTATGGAAGTATAGTTCTGCAGTCTACTCTAAGTACTGTAGTATTCGCAGATAGTACAACGACTAGAGGCAAATTATGCAATTGTACTGCGACTACTGCAGTAGTACTGCAGTATAGTACCATGGGTACTGCAAATTGTGCAATATTATTGCGACTACTGCAGTAGTACTGCAGTATAGTTCCATGGGTACCGCAAATTGTGCAATATTATTGCGACTACTGCAGTAGTACTGCAGTATAGTTCCATGGGTACCGCAAATTGTGCAATATTATTGCGACTACTGCAGTAGTACTGCAGTATAGTTCCATGGGTACCGCAAATTGTGCAATAGTACTGTGGTAATACTGCAGTACTGCGACTACTGCAGTAGTACTGTAGTATTACTGCAGTAGTACCGCAGTAGTACTGCAGTTATACTACATGTACTACCAGTACCACACAAGTACTACACGTACTGCAGTAGTACCGCAGTATTACTGAAGTACTACTGCGGTAGTACTGCAGTAATACTGCAGGTACTACCGGTACCACACAAGTACTACACGTACTGCAGTAGTACCGCAGTACTACCGCAGTACTACTGCAGTAGTACCACAGTACTCGCAGTACTTTTTTACAAGGGCTAGTACTTCGATCACTGCATGACTGCATTCGAAGCGAAGAGCGCCCGGTTTACACTACCGCGATTCGAACTGTGATTTGACTGAATCATGATTAAAAAACACCTCTGGACCACTATTCGAGTTTCGCGATTCGTGATTCTAGTTTGCGTTTACACGGTCAAAAATACAGTGATTGGAGTGAAAATGACTCCAATCGTGATTGCAGTCACCCCAAATAATACTTGTAAAAGCACTCCTTGATTGATTGACAGATACGTATCCAGAAACGCGATTGTAATCACAGTTCGCGCGAAGTCTTTTTCAACAAAATCACCGTGATTTTAAAAATGATTCCAATCATGATTGCCATCACTCGTGTAAAAACGATCTTAACTTAATTGTCCCCTCGTCTTGCCCGCCTAGCACCTGCGCGCCACCCACGTAGCACCCACGTACTACCCCCGCATTGCCCACGCGAACGAACAAATGAACTTTCTACGTGGACCAGACCTAGGTGGATGTGACCACTCCCAGGTAGAATTTGCCCACGTAGAGAACAGGGGCGCGTATGAAAAATTACTGCTCTACGTGTGCGCTACGCCTACGTGGGTCGGATGAGACCATGGCTTTACGAACAGCTATAATGCATGTCTTGTATAATCGATGTACTTATTTATTGTGTACTTTTATTTTTGTATATAGTTACATGAATATATAACACTACAGTAAAAAATATGCCTTAATTTTCATCCACAATAATGGCAGAGGGTGGGCGGGCGGGGTGAGGGGGCGGGGGGTGCTACGACAAAGATATAAAAATCATTTTTTCGTTCAATTGTACTAGTTATTACAGTTAACAAAGGAATCTGCCTTGACAGGATATCTATATCCTTTGCAGATCCCCCACATCCACTGTAATACTGTCCACACCACATGTATAACTTGTTTTTTAAGTATGTAATTTGCTGAAATTTGTATATTCTGTGTTTTTAGAGATGTGAAATAAAATTGAAATTGAAATTGAATTGAAAATAAAATACAACTCCTTAGTTTAAGCGCTATGACCACGTTCGGGAAATCAAGATATAATTATGTATGATTACAATAGTGGCATAGCTCCGTGGGGTGGGGGGGGGGGGGGGGGGGGCTGAAATGAAAATGTGCCCGTTATATATGCCCATGCCCGGTATGACGCCTATGCGATTTTGATCAGCTGACCGCGGATTTCTAGTCCGTCACCGGACTCCATCAACATATCATATGGGCGCCAATAATACCGATGCCGTAGACGTCGAGGAATACAATGCAGACGAGGACGTCGGCGGTGTTGGTGATGTCGTCGATGGTAGCTGGGTCTGCCATAATGTTTGAGTAGAATGGTGAGTGTTGTCGCTGTTTTGCTCTTGCTGTTGGGGCAGTTCGACGGCTCATTATTCTCACCTCAATGTCTTCACCGCGAAGAGTGATGTCCAGCCAGCTTCCCCCGTCGCCATGTTAGCAATGTGCATAGCTAGTTCGTCTGTGTTTACTTCCCTGGTTTCAGGAACGCCGAACTCCGTCAGGCAGCTTCTCCTCGAGTATTGCTCAGCCTCATCCGATATGTCCGATATGTCTCCAGTCTGCTTTAGCCTGAAACAATCAACCACATATTGTAGTTAACACAGATTACTGATTGATCTTTTGAAAACTGATGACTTTTGAATGGTCTCCAGATGAAATGGCTACAGAATGTTGACAATTATATATATGAGTGCAAATTTATACAAACTCTTATTCAGCGCAATCACTTGTCTGTGTTACATTTGCGAAAGACCTATATCATCCTAGTATAATATTCAAGCTTGAATGGAAAGTTAGAAATACAAATTTTTGTACACAAATAAGTATCATCATCCATAAAAATATGCTGTTCAGAGGAATTTGGCCAGGAAAACCTATAGTAGTAGTATATATAGTAGTAGAGAAATAGCTGACTAATATTGTTATTATTATAATTGTTATTATCATTATTATTAGTAGTAGTAGTAGTTGTAGTAGTAGTAGTAGTAGCATAGTAGTAGTAATAGGAGTAGTAGTAGTAGTAGTAGTAGTAGTAGTAGTAGTAGTAGTAGTAGTAGTAGTAGTAGTAGTAGTAGGTGTAGTAGTAGTAGTAGTGTAGTAGTAGTAGTAGAAGTAGTATGCAGTAGTAGTAATTATAATCATTCATTTTAACAACAAAATTATCAAATCAATTCAACTCCTGCTAATACTAATACAAATAAAGATAATCATAGTAACACAAACGAGTATCATTACTGATATCAGTATGTACATGTATCATTATTACCAGCATTATCATCATAAATATACAGTATTATGATGTATAACCTGTATATGTTTGTTTCTCACTACAGTCTACTATATTATTGCCATTAAGCCAAGTCAATCAATTGTGTCATCTTGAATGTAGTATTTTGCTCAGCTCCCCAGGTCAAATTAATCCGACCTATTATACTGACCTCCCCATGTGTAATGCACACATCCAGTCCTTCCTTCCTGTTGATCTCATCACACAGTGCGTTCAGATCATCGGTGGTATTGCATCTCGTGAACCTATATGATAGACAGAAAATGTATTCTTATATTAATATGTACCGTTTTGTACATGTGCAATATAACATATTTAAAAAAAAAGAAACATCAGTAATTAAATTGTTTATTTTGTTTTAATTGTCCGTGCGCCTTGTATAATTATGTCGTATTCAATGTCAACATTATTGTTTATTTTAACTGGTTAGGTGTGCGTGTATGTTGTGTGTGGATTCTTGAGCATGTTTGATGCAGTGGCGTAGCTACGGGGGGGCACGGGGGGGGGGGCCTGTGCCCCCCCCCCCAAATAATTTTGAAAAAACAATAGAAAACATAAGGGGCCATTTTTTTAAAAACAAAGAAATACATAAGGTGTGCCCCCCAATAATTTTGCGTGCCCCCCCAATCAGTCCGACCACGCTACGCCACTACTTTGATGTGTTCAAAATGTGACGCTATTTGCCATGCACGCGATATTTTAAGAACACCCATGAGACTGAGAGAGCTGTGATTCATGTACATAATATATGACAGTGTATACGTGTTTGTGTGTGTGTGTGTGTGTGTGTGTGTGTGTGTGTGTGTGTGTGTGTGTGTGTGTGCGTGTGTGTGTGTGTGTGTGTTTGTGTTATTCATTATTCGTACGTAGTTCATAATTATGTGATGTAAATTGTTATGTATTATGTAGTTTACTTTCTGTAATGGAACATCCATGTACTGATATATGATGCAGCATATTTTGTTTACGAAATTGTTATTGATGTTTCTGTTCTTTTTATTTGGAGGAATTAAACATGAACAAAAAAGTGTGTGTGTGTGTGTGTGTGTGTGTGTGTGTGTGTGTGTGTTTGTATGTGTGTGTGTGTGTTTGTGTGAAATATTACTGTTTGTTTAAGTTTACTCACGGTATATTTTTGACCGAACTGTACCATACAGGTCCTCTTGTATTATGTTAAATAAATGTTGAAAAGTGTTATAATACCAAAGCAAATTGTATACAATACTACTATAGATATTAAGCTCAATCCATGAACCGCAAAGTAATTATTATTAACGATCCTTGCATTTTACTTGTTCATCTATTTGGAATAGACTACCCCCAATTTAACACAAAATTAATTCGTTGTACTCATTTAAAAAGCAGCTAAGACTCTTATCTTATGTAACGCAATTTAAATTACTTTTCTTCTAAGCTGATTGTAGATGTTCCTGTTAGTTTTAATGTATAGGCTATATATTTTATTTTATACTGTTTTTTTTTGTAGTAATATTTCTTTCGAACTGGAACATAAATGTAGATTTGTTGGTATTTAACTTGTTTTTATCTTTAGTTGATTCTATATTTATTTTGTTTGTAAGTGTATTTCGTTTTGAATTCTGTTTGTATGTAACATATATCATGTGTTATCCATGCCGTGATTGTATGTTTTTGTATCTGTATACAGGGCCTTTTGGTAGAGCAGTACTCGATACTGAAAGGGGTACCCTGTTTGAATGAATCGGAAATAAATGAATAATACAAATAAATAACGTGCATGTGGGTTGGTCTGTCTGATTATTTCCTTATGTGTATTAATTATGTGTTCACTGTATAGATGTGCCTCATAAGTACATGTGTGTTTATATTACTTACGAGATACTCTTGAGAGGGACATGAGCCTCCACGGATCGGATGATGTCGGCTGCCTTCTGGTTACCGACCTTCACGTTTGTGACTGACAACTTGGTGAGTCGGGGACATGACGTCATCACTGCCTCGCTGAATGACGCAGAGTCAGGAAGAGACTTCACATGATCTACACCTCGCATGTGTAGTTCAATGAGATTGGTTAACGCGGAGCACGTCTTAGCGATGGTGGCTGGTTTAACATTAGTTTGCCGTTGGTCGATCGTGAGTTTCTCCACCTTGGGACATAGCGCGTGGAGACCCACATCAGAGAGCATATACACTGAGTAGTCATCAACTCTAAGCTCTACAACAGAACTACCATCAGAAGACTTCTGTTACACATAAGATAAACATGTATACAAAAAAAGTACAATACGTTAACATAGATAATGGGCGTAATAATATGTTATGGCAGTGATTTGTAAAAAGTTAGTTGAGCATTGATTAACATAACTATTAATAGTAATGATGTTGCGGCTGATAATATGAAAAAATAATACTAGGTATAATAAAAAAAACATTAATAACAATACAAATTTTAGACAAATACAGTAATCAATACAGAGTACGTAATGCTCGTTGCAGCATTAGTATTTTGCAGCATTAGTATTACACTAACTTTTATCGCGACATTAATTTGATTCGGGGCGTTTAATACCAAGACAGCACATTTCAAGGGCATATAGGGTCAGGGTGAAGATTATCTCTTTCTACAACCTATCTTGGATAAGTGAATGCCTATTAGATTCAATTTTCCTTTGTGTGTTGTGTGAGTGCACGATAGAGGGTGCCCCTCCCCCCAAAAATAAATAATCAAACAAAAATAAATAAATTAAATAAATAAATAAATAAATAACAAAATACAAACAAACAAAAACAGAGAAAGAAAATCAATCACTGGATGAAGAATCTTGTAATGAGGAAGATTACACCAATACACACATAACTATAGACAGGATAATGCATGTCGCGTATCGAGGTCACAGTGTACAAATAATGTACATCCCCAATATGATGATTACTACCATTTCTCAACGAATATAATTGCAGTATTAGGCCACACCAACATAAATAAAGACTTAATTTTTTACTTTCATGATGCCGACATTTTACATTTCAAAAAAAGATTGGCGAACATTGTCATTAAAAAAGGTGATGTATTCTCACTCATCCAATCGAAATAGATAACAAGTTTTTTTAATCAAAGGTCCACCCTTTGGCGGGTTACCAGATAAACCGACTGGTTATCGGCGAAATGTTGCAAATTACACAGTAAATTTATTCAGAATTTGTATCCATACTATCTGATACTGTAATGTTTAGTTTGCATACCTTTGCATACGTGAATTATGCAGAATAATTTAGCACCCTGCACTGGATATATGATTACATGACTCAGATAATTTATGTTAATGCTCAATAGTAGTTTTAGTACAATGTTGGACAAACTGAAATCTGTTAACATGGTTAAAGGGATAGTTGAGTTCTGGTGAGGAGAGTACAGTTTTGGTGAAACTGAATTTTAGTAACCATAACCTGCATCATTTACATTACAAACTAATAGTTATAACTAGAAAGGAACACAAAATTACAAATGACGTAGTAAAGATCATGTTATCATTAATAAAGAGCCGTTAAAACGTAAGAGGGCGCTCTCTAAACACTCATCAATTTCAACCATTTTGAATAAAATATTGTGCATGTGATGCTTTGTTGAAATAGTGATTAGATAGAGAAATACCAACAACTATTTAAATACCTATTTTGTAACTTTTTGAAAAGAGGAAGCATTTTTTTGAATTTTTAACGGCTGGTTCAAAATTCTCTAATAAACCTGGGGCCCCAGGTTTATTACAAATTGTTATATTTATGGATATTTCAGCCGTCTCTGAACCGATTTTGATCAAACAAGGATGATTTTATTATTAAAATATTATGCTCTTTCAAATTTTACACTCAGTTTTTCATTACCTCACAAAAAAAAAGTAGTCTAGCGCCCTCACTACCAAAACTCAACTATCCCTTTAACTAGCACTTGTAAGTTATCATAACAAAAACTAAAAGTTATAATTCAATGGTGCTTGAATAGTAGAAAATCATATCAAAGGCTAGGTTACAGGCCTGGGCTATGTTTGTACATGTATTACTAACAAGCAGTTGATAACACAAAAGGGCGCCCTACTAACACATGGATGTTGCAACATAATACGGAAAGTGAATGTGATTTTTGGCTAAAATGATTATTAGAGAGATCAGCAAAAACTATTAAAAGTTTCTATGGTTTACTTACAAACCTGTAGGATTTATAAATATTTTCTTAAATTGTTGAAAAATGAAATGTTGGGCCCCAACAAATTCTAAAATCTAATATGTTTTATGCATATTTAGGTGTTTCTGAACCGATTTTGATCAACCAAAGTGTTTTCTGTCTTTAAAATGATGGGTGTTTTCAAAATTTACAATTAGTTTTTTCATTACCACACAAAATACATTATTGCGCCCTCTAAACCAAACTGTACTATCCCTATACAATCATTAAAACAAATCATAATATTATACAAAATATCAGAGTCATAATCCCATGATGAACAACACTAACCCATTTATGACGAAGTCTACTTGCCCATGGGACTAAGCCGATTGGAGCAAACGCAGTGACTGGAGTCTTGGTAGTGACGCGATAAAGGCAAGGAGACGTGATGCTGTTAGTGTGATCCAACCCAGATTCAAGGTTTGTATCTGTGGAACACAATCATATTATGTTGAATTGCTTAAAGTAGCTATTACAATACTACAACACATTTATGTATGTATGAATGAAGAAATAGCAGAATTATTTTGTATAAGGAAATTCAAAATTGCCATTGGAAATTGTATTTTTGATTTCATGGTTGGTATGATACAGGACGACCATTCTAAGCATGGGATATTAATAACGCTCATATTCCCATGCAAACCTCTTATCAATGGTGGGGGATGAGTTCCTTTTGACACGTTTTCATTGAAATAAACAATGCAAGATGGTGTGAAATAATACAATTAAATCATTGATAATATCAAAGGAGCGGTTCCTTCTCAACAAGTTTTTTCCACACCGCTCGAGTTCCGTTTATGGTTTAACATGTGTGACAGGGTCTCACTATTTTGTGTTCTTGTTGTTCGGCCGATCACATTGATCGGGCGAATTAATGACGGATGAAGATTAAGATGATGCATTGCAATCAACGTGATTTATTGTCATGATCAATTTTATGGAATTTCTTCTACATCTAATTGCGTGAAACTGACTGTTCCGATCCAGTCAGGATACGATCAATAGCATAATATTCTCTCTCTAATTGCATGTAGTAAAAAAATGGGACAATGAAGTTCGATCAATCATGTTGTTATGTTGTTACAAGTTTCATTTCGTTGTTGGTTACCCCTTTTAACCGCTTTACATGTATAACATATTATATGTAATTATGAAGTTATATGCGTACAATTATACGATGTTGTATACTTGAGTACGGAGAGGAATCAAGGGGGAAATTTTGATATTATATATTAAATCATGTAATATAATTTGATAAGTTTTCCTTATTGATCCTACCTTGAAATATCTCCTCAATTGATATTGGAAACCGTCAATATGCATAAACATGGGGAAGGATGGGGGAGGTATCTAGTGGAGCGTTCCAAAGTAAGTTTAATAATATTATATTTAAAGGGGTGGTTCAGTTTTGGTATAGAGTGTGCTTCAAGAAATTATTTTGTTGTGATGTAATGAAAAACTGAGTGTCAATTTTGAAAGAGCATACAATTTTAATGACATAATACCCCCCTCAATAAATGACCTCGGAAATGTTGCCCCCCCCCCCCCTCCCCCCCTCCGAATCGCAAACACGGATCGACACCTCCATTTTAACATGCATGGAGACGGCCCCCACAACATGTGATTATTTAGATGTAGCATTATTGATAGTGAGTGGTTCACCTCCAAGAGATACAAGATACAATTATTTAATCATAAGGGGTCGCAGGTTTTGTACATTTTCGAAAAGAGGAAGCATTTTTAAATTAAAGGCTGGCTTAAAACTATCGAATAATTGTGGTGCCCCACAATTATTACAAATGGTTAGGGGAATGGGGCAGGATGGGCCACATATTTGTTTCAAGGCAGCTTTTTTCAACCAACAAAATAGATACACACACGTACATTAGGGTGTGTATAGATTATGTAAGGCTACGCTATCACACTCAATCATGACTTACTTTATTTGACCAATCTTCTTTGAAGTTAGAGTCACTTTTATATAATCGTGCGTGTCCCATCGTGCCCCACATATTTGGGGCAAGATGGGACACAGAATGGGGTTGTAACATTGCCAAAATAGACATATAAAAAATCCCAGTTCTTTCAAAGAACTGGGATTTTTTATATGTCTAGTTGCATTGTGTATGGCCCTAGAGTCCTGAAATTAGATATAATTTAAACAAATATTCCGTTTCCATGAAGATAATGAAAGAGTTCAAATGCTTTATTTTTTACAATACGTACAGAACAGGTACAGAACAGTGTCCCATCCTGCACGCCCCCCCCCCCCCCCCCCCCACACACAAACACATTACACTTGCACCACGCCGAGACACAGGGAATAGCATTCAGCCTAAAGCTGCGTTCCCATTAGAGCGAATTTCCGCCGCGAACACTAGCACGGACCAAATCAGTGTTATTCATTTATTATTCATATATATTTTTCATATTACATGGCGAATATTCGCAAGCGAATTTTTCAAATCGCTCCTAAGAGCGATTTTTTCAACAATTCGCTGCAAAAAAAAAAATCGCGGCGGAAATTCGCTCTTATGGGAACGCAGCTTAATGCGTATCATGAACATGATGAAGTAAGGTTGATATATTAGCTACCACAATCACACACAATCGACTCGTCATATACTGTAGTGTCAGAGGTGCATTGTCTAACTTCTTACAAGCCAAAATTCTGACGTGAGGAAAATCAACATGATCAAACTAATGCGTTTTTTCCGTAAAAGTTCAAGAGTATCCCGTTTTCACTAGGCGTAAATATAACTACACGTGCATGTGTTTTTCACCAGTTTATATTGTATTTCTGTGACCAGTACAGCGTATAGCGCCAGCTATTGCTTTCCCATGAAAAATACAATCTTGTTCCATCCTGCCCCTAGTCCCATCATGCCCCACCTTCCCCTATGGATATTTCAGCCATTTCTTAACCGATTTTGATCAAATAAAGTTTATTCTGTCATTAAAATTGTATGCTCTTTTAAATTCGACACTAAGTTCTTCGTTATCTCACAAAACAATATTTTGTGTAGCGTCCCCTATACCAAAACTCAACTATCCCTTTAACATGCACGGAGACAGCCCCCACAACATGTGATTGTTTATATCCAACATTGTTGACTGGTGAGTGGTTCACCTCCAAGAGATAAAAGATACAATTATTTCAGCATGAGGGATCGCAGGTGTGATATTTGAAAGCATTATCATAATCCACATCCGTGCTAGAATGTGATCTCAGAACATAATAGGCCTACATACTTGCATATCTGACTGCTAAATAGCTCATTGATAATGCAACACAGTAAGCATGTAAATGGCCGCAATGTTGTGTGGGATGCAATTAGTATCAATAGACAATGATGGTCAATGTTTGTATATTACTCAATGCTTAAGTACTGCACACATCTGTATTGTATTATACTGGCTGGTGTGATGAAACTTAATATTGAATATTCCTTACAGTTACTTAATGCGTGTATTCATTGGTGATGTATCGCGGAAGCCATGGGTATGTACAACTCAGCCTGAAACACTAATTTGCAACATTATGCAAATCCAATTGTCTTAAATACTAATTGAATTCGTAATGATCAACAACTATTACCCGTGGGTTTCTTGCAGTATAATCTCTCATCCATGAGAATGTCCAAACAGCCATACTCTATCTATCATTGAAAAGTGAAAGCTTGGCATTATGGGTGAGACTCTTGGAAATTACTGTACATATGTAACAAAATCCATAAAAAGTTACTTCGTTTATCTACATAAGAACTCGAGTATATTGGTCAAACTTAACTTTAGTTACCAAAACCTGGATCATTACGGTACAAACTAATAGGTATAACTCCACCATGCTCGAAAGGTATACACAATTACAATCGACTAAGTAAAAAACCCTGTTATGATTTTTATTTTAAAAAAATTTATAACCCAAGAGGGCGCTCTCTTAAAACTTATTGGTTTTAGCCATTTTTTCATACAAAAGTGTGCATTATTTTAATGTTTAAGAGCATATGTCGGCCCCTCTCATCCATGTGAATGTCCAAACAGCCATGCTCTATCTATCATTGAAAAGTGAAAGCTTGGCATTGTGGGTGAGACTCTTGGAAATTACTGTATTCATATGTAACAAAATCCATAAAAAGTTACTTCATTTATCTACATAAGAATAAAAAAATTTAAATAATGATTCAATAGAGATATCATCAACAATTATTTCAAAACCTATTTAGATTGTTTTCAAAGTAGTCTATAAGCATTTTTTGTATTTTTCTAAAAAGTCAAAATGTCCCCCGGCCGGTAGACTTATGAATAAAATATCTTGAAAACAAAATTATGAATTAAATGACAACGTACGTTTTGCAGGGAATAAAAATATATTAGATGAGATAACATAACATATCACCATGGCCAATATTCAGTATTGTTCGTGACTGAGCCAATGCTTGGCATAGAGGATGCAGCAGTACCCGTTCTTACGGTCAAAATAGTAAACAGTATACTAAATTATTCTTGAATGTGTTTTTCGACCTCATGAGATGAATTAAAAATCAGGATATTATATTGAAATATAAGGCTGGTAAAATTGCTGACACTATGGGATAAATGCGTGAACTAGAGAAAGTAAACGAGCAGAGGGCATTGGCAACAACAGATATAGCAATAAGATGAGTAGAATTACGGTTGAGAAGATCACACAACATATATGTTGAGAACATGATATTTTGTGAAAAATATAGTTTACATGTTTTAATAAATGATGTTCGGATTAAAATATGATAGTTCCCAGTGTTTTAATGCTTGATTATACTCAATGTAAAACACGTGCTCACATCCTTCCTATTCCACTGAAACAAGCATGTAGTTCACTGTCTTCAAATTATTAAATGTGCGTATAAATGCCCCTCACTATTTGTGGTCTGTAAGCATTTTACGAACATTTAGATTTAAAAGAAAAACGCTATGCTCCCATTTTAGAATTCGAATTTAAATACATTCGTAGGAAACTGACTTGGGTAATACATGTACAGTTTGATAATTATACGCGGTAAACCGCAGTCTTGCTCATTACTGTGATCCAATCATAAGATAACTATATCCACAACAGCGGAAAAGTAGCAATCTGATATAACATGATATTGTTTTTATATAATCATGATTAGGTGAGTTTATAGCAAGTCTTACATACAATATCAAATTACCAACTTTTAACATTTCTATCGCTCTGTCTATTTCCAGTGGTTGCTACCACAAAATAAATATGACATACACCATATCAAGTTTGAATGCACAAACTGTTGTAGGCTCGGAAACATCGTACGAATTAATGTACCTATTAATTTAATTCAAATTAAATTCCATGATTCGCAAAACAGTTGTAACAATGATTATGGATATTACTGTGTCCACACATACGGAGAGAAGATGAGAAAACAAGTATATAAAGCCTAAACGCGATCCAGGATACGAGAAACACATTGATATGGTGATACAAATGTAATAACCACGGTTATTTATATGACGCTAATCACATGGGCAGCATAGCGCTTTACACTATAATTATAACCCCGGTCAACCGATACCATTCCTGCACGCAAAGTGCACAATTTCCAATCCGTGGGGAGCATTCCTGCCAGTCGCCTGCTATACGCGCACACAATACTAAGGAACCTAGTTCCCATAATTCCGGGTCCCCATTTATACACCTGGGTAGACATGGTAGACAGCTGCAGCGATTGTGGATACATTTTCTATCTGAAGGACCAACGCAACGGACAATACACTGGATTCGAAATCGGGATCCCATTGGAAATTGAGTGGGATCACATATAAACTGATTCAAAGTTGCAGGTTATATATAAGTCAGTAACAGCGGTAATAAACAAAATAACATGATAAAGCCAATAAACGTTCAACGTTTTACACTTACTGTAGCATAAAACTTGTTGGCACTCAACATACCATGCAATGTGCAAATATTGAATGTAATGATATAATGAGTATTAATTGTAATATAACATCATACTAATACACGCAAGTAATGAGCATCGTAATTGACCTGTGACTGTGATGCTCCTGCTGCCATTCCTTCCCAGATCGCATCGTCTAAACCCGGATCACATTTAATTGTCATCTTCCGGAGCTTGGGAAGTGAGATGAGGCCGATACCAGCGCGGTAGGATGTGTCATGGTCGTCACTGATAGGCCTGTATGGCGTGCCCTTAGAGCCATATTCCATCGATCCAAAAACAGATCGAAGTAAGTAACAAAATCTCTTCGAAGCGCAGGTTGGTACGTGTTATGGTGCCTGCGTGTATGTGTGTATGTATCAGCAGTAATACGAGCAGCCTTCGAACCCACACATTTGACGTGCTTTGCTTGTGTGTGTCGCGTCGCGTGTATAAAACCGGCAGTGTGGTAGTACAGCCTTCATTTCTTCCTTGTTCGCCAATCAGAGAGCTCGATTTCTGGTCGGATAGGGTCCGAAATGTGTACTATGTATCGGCTTCGATCGATGACTCGGAAGTAACGTATTAAAATCCAGCTCCCTTGTAAAGGGAAACGGATACTGGCATTTATAGTGGCATTTGATGTGAACCCAAGGTTTGTGTTACAGGCGATCACTATAGGGTGACGTTTTGACCAAGTGGGCTTGGTGGGTAAGCATGTATGGTGTGAAAAAGGTCCCCTATACTACCATCCTCGTCAATATACAGTGCTTATAGTCTGGTTCCAAGGCATTATAATGTGTTTCTATGTGTGTAAGGCTGGGTTACTGGCTTACAGTAACTGGTCAACACGGAGGGGTGGGGTAAGAGCTAGGGGCTGTTTGGGGTGAGAGGGTCGGAAAGGGGAGAGACTAGAAAAAGTCGTGGTTTTATAATGAAGTTGAAACACATTGTAAATTAGGCAAGAAAATATCATTGCATATTTTCACTAATTACAGTAGTTGGTGATATGTGAATCATGTAATTTGCACTCACCACACATCAGTGCACGAATTTGAGAGGGGAGGAACCTTTTAGAAAGGGGATATTGTGTAGAAAACACCCCCGTCAGTAACATTACCCTCATATGCCACACGCAGATACAAGACCATAATCTACGGCTAATTTAGCCTCACTCTCCCAAACTTCCAAGGGCACACATCAATAAATCATACTGCTTCTGCCAATGCGAATAGCGAACGGGGCTATTATTATGTGTGTATTATTGTGTGTGTTGGGGAGGGGGGGTGGGGGCGTCTGCATGGAATGCATGTTGGGGGAATCATATCCCCGCTCGGTCTCCATGTGTAAATAAAATCGTTCGAATACGATTTTAGTTAATACAGGGATCGAGCACGCACGCTTCGAGTCATCGATCGAAGACATGGACAACACGTAGACCTACATAGTACTCTTCGGACCGTATCCCGACCAGAAATCGAGCTCTACTGATTGGCGAACAATGAAGAAATGGAGAGTGTACTACAACACTGCCGATTACTATACACTCGACACACAAATAAGCACGGTCAAATGTGTGGGTTCGAAGGCTGCTCGCTTCAGTGCTTAGAGTCTGGTTCCAATACATTATAATGTGTTTCTCTTGTGTGTGTTTGGCTTACTGGTCAGCGCAGAGGGTTGGATAAGAGCTAGAGGGCTGTTTGGGGTGAGAGGGGCGAAAGGGGAGACTTGAAAAAAGTCGTGATTTATAATGAAGTTGAAATACATTGTAAATTAGATAAGCACATATCATTGCATATTTTCACTAATTACAGTAGCTCGGTGATATGTGAATCATGTAATTTGCACTCACCACACATCAGTGCACGAATTTGAGAGGGGAGGAACCTTTTAGAAAAGGGGATGTTGTGCCGAAAAAACGCCCGTTCGTGACAGATTTTACGCCGTCTTCGCGACGGTCTGTAACTTTTTCTTCACAAGCCGCGAAGGTTATTCCGCCTCGGGTGGCTCTACAGTGCGAGTCAAATAAAACGAAGCCGGACTGTTATATCTTATAATGTATATGTGTTGATGGTGTTCAAGGTATCAACTTAGTAGTCTAAAGCTTGGGTAATCAGTTGGCGGAATCTACGGGGGGGGGCGGAGGGGGTTAAGGGGTTTTAACTCACACCCCCCCCCCCGCCCCACGCCCTCCCCCTCTTGGGATTGCCATGTGAAAGCTATAGTGATGTGTCATAGAAAAAACACTGCACTGCTATTTAAGGGTTCCATTTATGTTAGTAGATGCCAAGGAAAAACATCACTTTACGGGGGGTATTACGGACTCTCCCCCACACTCGCCGCTACGCGGCTCGGACTTCGCACGCTGCGTTCAAACCCCACCAACATCCTTAGCAAAAAGCTAGATCTCGCCCCTTGAAATGCCATTTAGGAATTATACACTTATACAATTTTGATCCACCCTTAAATCTTAATTCCGTTTCTATGAACGCGACCCTTAAAAAAAAACTACCTGTGTTCAAGTTTGCCGTCTTGTTGCATCATGATTCATGAATTAAACGTTTGTTTGCCACTTATTATACGAACGAACCCCACGACATTGTGCGTTTGTACAATATAAATAGGGTTACTCGAATCCTTTAATTGCTATTGTATAATCTACATCATCGAACGATGTAATTTAACACACGGATCCAGCGCGCGCGTACCGTCCGTGTTGTGTGTGTGCGCAATGTGTGAACCAATTCGGCTATCGAAGGGATGAATTGTTACTACATAGGCCGAGAGTAAAAGGCCAGCATTTCGGTGCCATCGCATTGAAGCGTACATTATGCTCACAGCCAATCAAATTACTTGATTCTAGTACTGTATTGCTAACTAGCACGTGCGGACGATTATTGGGTTCATGTTGGGGAATGCCCCCCCCCCCCCCCTTTCTTCAGTCTTTAGTCAAAATGTACCCATCTGATATTCAGGAAATATCATGCCCTATAATTAGGGCAAAATCATGTTATATTCAGGCAGTGGCGTACCCAGGATTTTTCGAGACCAAGTCCCCAAGTACTTTCAAAATGTTCGAGACCGAGACCTGAACCAATCAATAATTTTCGAGGCCAAGCCAAAGACCATTGGTTGAGAATCCTGTAGCGGGGGGGGGGGGGGGGGGGTTCCGTAGAAAGTTGTCGAAGCCAAGACTAGACATTCTCACTATTTTCGAGGACGAGACCAGGATTCTTCGCAATTTTCAAGGGTTTGCCTCAGTAATAATGATCGAGACCGCAAAAAATGTGGTATCGAGATCAGCTACCAGTCGAAAAGGGTGGGGGGGGGGGGGGGGGGGAGGGGTGGTTATAACCCCCCAAACAGTCATTATTGTGTACCCATGTGCACAAAACCAAGCAGGGGGCGCGGAAAGGTTTTGAAAGAATCAGCAGCTGACTATAGAATCAGCTTCTCATTATAAATTCCTGTGTCTGAACGCTTACTAACGAAACGACGTATCACTAGTGATGACTAGCGATACGCTAGTTTTATCGTCGTTTCGTACGAGAGCTGACTATAGAATCACGCTTATTCCGTGTGTGAACAATCGTAACTCGCTAATCATGACTAAATGGGCGTGGCTTAATGCGAACGTTCGCTCACACAGCTGCAGCGAGACAGCGCAGACAGAAAACAAATGACAACACACTGCGCAGTAGCAAACTGCGCACTTATACGATGTTCGGTGGGTTCGGCACCACCTGGAAAACAGATGTTGTTCGATATATGCTCTGTGCGTGTGAACATATACCAGGTTTGATTTAATCATCACTAGCGAAACGTCGTATCGCTAGTGATGATTCTATAGAGATGATTAAGGGATGAACATGTTTTTGTGTGAACACGGGGATACATGCAGATATGGGGGCGGGCGAGTCTTAAAGGGATCTAGTAACTTTGTTGAGATGTGCAAAAACTGATGAATGGTTGATGCAATGTATACTGTTGTTATCTCATATGTCCTCAGGGTATTGTGTGAAAATTTCAGGTCAAATGGACAATGTATGGCCAAGTAATGAGCGAAAATGCAAAGTGATATTGGGTGATATTCACCAACTCACTGCATTCACTTTGTACAGGGATGAAAATCTCGCCCGGAGATTTTCTTATCTAAATACTTCAATCATACATATCTTTGTAATGAAAGGGAAATTTGAAAAACCGAAAGCTGTCCCATGATTTTATTGTTAATACGAATACAACAAGGTATAAAGGAACCGCTAGAATTACAATTTTATTTTGAGGATTTGGACAATGTTACTAAGTCCAATAGACACCGCCTTTTCAACCTCATACGCCCCACTCAGATATTATTTCATAACCTCGGACAATCTGACCCTTCAATGTAACATAATGCTAGCCAAACCCCCTATTCCATTGGGACGACTCAATGACACGAAGCCCGCTTGTATGGTCGGTAGTAAATCATATCAATTTCTCCGACCAGAGAAATCTGGAAGGACATTATTCAGGCAAAAGACTTCAGCCCCATAAAATTGTTCCCCCTTCTCCTTGGACTATATTTATAAACTAGGGCACACTAACTATCACATAGCGAAATTTGGCTTGACCATATAGGGTGCGGGGGGGGGGGGGGGGCGGCATCAGGGTCATGGAATGTAGCTAAACAAATACAACAGTAGGACGTCAAATAGTAGACCACCCTGCTGTTAATCCATTCATTATGTTACATTCAAGGGATAGTACAATGCTCGAATGTCATAACAATTTACAAACAATTAAGAAAAAAAGCCTGCTATCATTCAAAAGGAGCTGTGACTAAAAGTGAATAATATGCCAGAATCCATTACTGTCCCTCCCTGGACCGTACTGTACCATTTTACCCGATCAAATTTAATAAACATACCTACATGATCACAATAATAGTAATATAATCAATCATAAGAGTCAAACTTGTATACAGGTATGAATTTTATCATACAAGAATGATCGCATACACATTTAACCTGACAGTGCATTACCCTCTCTCCGATATCTCAACAGGATTGCGATGTTGGGTAATATCAGATTGATAGTTTAACTATAACTCCCTTGTTTATTTATGCTCATACATAAAAGCGTTTTCTTGCGGTAGCAGCTGGTGTTATTAGAATCGCTGTAACAGCCTGATATAAAATACAATTATCTATACTGCAAAAATAAGTTTATGATAAATTTGACTGACAGGATGAACAAGCTTGTGTTTTTTGTATGGATTCTGGTCCTAGTTTTGGTAAGTACAAAAACATTATACTCATAACCACTGGCGTAAATCTGTTCGGAAAGCACAATGCATTGGGGGGTCGAGCAATTGTTCACAAACCGTTTGTGAACAATTGCTCGACCCCCCAATGCATTGTGTTTTCCGGACAGATTTACGCCAGTGCTCATAACGCTATATCGATTGTAAGTTCCGATTGATCGTAAGTCAGAAAATTTACGCGTTTCAACCAATCAGATTTGCGCATCTAGAACACGTGATCTGACTTACGATCAATTGCAACTTACAATCGATTGTATCTCTTTCTGCAACGGGGCCCAGATGTTAGAATAAATGAAAGGCATACATTGGGAACAAATTGGCAAAAACCGCAAACCACACGTATTAAATTGGCCCTTGGGCAATATTTTACCCAACACTTTGCCCAACGTTGTGCCAATAGTCAAACCATCCAAATACTGGGCAATATTTTGCCCAGTGTTATTGTTTAATAAATACCAAACCTTTGAGTTAATCAATTCACCGGATTTCCCCAATTATGTGGCACATAGTATTACCATTCCTTCAGTAATTTAAGGTTTATGATCATACAAGTATATGCACACACCTCTATTGGTTGTATAACTGTATAGGTATCCTGTAACACCAAGTATTTGAGTCTAAACAATTGCCGTATCTAATTTGTGATGTCAACAAGAGCCGTATACAGGGTGTCTCAGAAAGAATGCAACACCTACGATCCTTCATTTCATCAACATCATCGACCAAATGTCATTGTTTTTTGTTTGATTGGGTAGAACATTCTTTTTCCAACAAGATGATACCATAAGCATTGATTTTGGGTAAGGCGTTTGGATCCTAGGGCCATTTTTCTGAGGCAATGTCCTCGCCCCACGGCCTCCCATAGACAGAAGAACCGCATGCCTGCTCTCCCTTTGATAAGGAAGACAATGTGAGCCATACCGTATGGGGTACTTGATTATGCAACATTGTCTTCTTTATCAAAGGGAGAGCAGTCGTGCGTTTCTTTTTCTATGGGAGGCCTTGGGGCGAGAATGTCCCAGTGTTCAGAGGATCGCTGGAGACGAAAAAGTAGCAAATTTAGGAAACGACATTGCCTCAGAAAAAAATGGCCCTAGGATCCAAACGCCTTACCCAAAATCAATGCTTATGGTATCATTTTGTTGGAAAAAGAATGTTCTACCCAATCAATCAAAAAACAATGACATTTGGTCGATGATGTTGATAAAATTAACGATCCTAGGTGTTGCATTCTTTCTGAGACACCCTGTATAGGGCAAAAGGAAATTTGACTTGTATAGCTAATAAAGGTTTACAAAAATTCAAACGACGAAATAAAAAGCATTTTGTTTTGTTTCAATGTTATCATTTAAACAGCGCAATTAAAACACGAGAGGGCGCTCTCCAATAAGGAATTGGTTTCCATTTTCATACAAAGTTATGCATGTGATGTTTTGTTGAAATAATGATGAAATAGAGAGAGATCATCAACATCTATTTAAAAAACGCTTTTTAAAACTTTTGAAAAAGTGTCAGCCTTTTAGAAAAGAATTCTCAAAAAATCATCATATTTATTTGGGCCCCAAATAAATACGATCGGATATATTTCTTGATATTTCAGCCATTTCTGAACCGATTTGAACCAAATAAAGTATATTCTGCCATTAAAACTGCATGTTCATCCAATTCGACACTCAGTTTTTCATTCTACCAAAACTGAACTACCTCTTTAAAGCTGGGAATTGTTTTTAAAATGATACCATACACTCGGATCACCTCACGCTTCACCGAACACGATATAATTATCGAAAGGCATGCAACAACAACCCGTGTCCAAGTTTGTAGTGTTCTTGTTTTGTGAATTGATGCATCTGTTGTTTGATTTTCAAACTCAAAGATACCTTCATCCGTCATGTCCTATATCCAGGGGCCTCTGTTTCCAAACAGTAAGGTTGCTGCATGGGAGGACAGTGGGGGGGATCACCTTCCACCCTGATGAACATGAAAAACACTGGTATTTTGTTTTGATTCACCAAAGGCAATTATTGAAATGTTCTTGTGAATAAATGGTAAACAGACGCATTCATTCATGATGGACAAGAAGGAAAACTTGGACACGGGTAGTTTATTTTTACATGAAATGGATAATAAGGTCGCGTTTCAATGAAACATAATTAAAAGTGATCAAAATGTATGATGTATAATTTTAAACGCAATTTCCCAAGCTTTAGCATGATACCTTGAACAAAATATATATGTTTAAAATTGTGGATTTACAAGCTATCATAGTCCGTTTTCGTTTTATTTGACTCGCACTGTAGAGCCACCCCATGGCGGAATAACCTTCGCGGCTGTGAAGAGAGAGTTTCAGATCGTCGCCAAAACGGCGTAAATCTGTCACGAAACGGGCAACTCAATAATGTTAATAATAACAAGTCAACAATGTCTGGGGTGATACCCACTACACTGGTGGTATACGCAGCTTTTGCAACAGAGATAATTATGTGTTGAGATATTGATACATTGGTTGATTTTCCTGGCTGCCGAGTACTGTATCCGTTTAAAGGTATACTTGAGTACCGGTATTGGTGCTTCCCGAACAAATTTGTAATGGTTTTAATTGGTTGTAATGTCATTTGAAATGAGAGTCATTCAATCTCACATGCTTTTATTGATGTCAAATTTAAAATATATTATTTATATATTGTCTAACCCGACGATATCTTGGCTCTTAAAAGGACTTTAGCGATTGCCGTGGTATATTATACATTTCTTTTCTTTAAATCTATTGACATCGTATTATTTGATATATCTTCATTTAAGCAAGTTTCAGATATGCCTTAACATCATAAGGGTTTTGTAACAGAACATTGCTGAAGTCTACAGCTGTATTTCGCAGACTCCTAATTATTATATTCAAGTGGGCTAATTTGATTCCATTTTCCTTTGAAAAGGAGAATACACTTTCTCTATAAACATATTGATAAATATATAACATTAGTGTTTGTTTCAATTATACAATCTTCGGTTTGTAAATTTCACCTAAAAATGGCAAGATACGCAGAATGTCAATGTCATTAAAATATATAGTATGTGGTAATTCTTTAAAAAGACATATGTCACAGATCCAGTATGTGTCAGAGTTGAAGGTGTCCCAAGAAGCCTTCGAACATTTGAAATGTGCCCATTTGTTAGAAAGAGGGATTGTTATGTTGAAACATATTATACTGGGCAAGTTAAACCCGTAGAATTTGTTTAACCTTGGTAAGGGAAGTTAGAAGATACAATAATTGATATATTTCATGCGATTCCGACGGATTGGAAAATTTAGTTAGTTTTGATACAATTTTATGAGGTAGACTTAATAGATTATAATATAAATTTATATCTTTTGAACAAACAAAAGTTAAAGGGCTCTAGCTAGTAACTTTGTTGACATGTGCAAAAAGTGATGAATGGTTGATGCAATGAATATTGTTGAATTATCTGATATGTCCACAGGGTATTGTGTGAGCATTTCAAGTCAAATGGACGTTGCATGGCCGAGTAATGAGCAAAAATGTAAAGTGATATTCACTAACTCACTGCATTCACTTTGTACACGGTTTCGAAAATCCAACGGATATTTTATTATCTGAACACTTCAATCGTACATATCTTGATGGGACTTGGATAATGTTACTAAGTCCCTTTAAGGATGTACCACCGAGAAATATATAATATATTTATTAGACAATTTCAAAAGTCATTTGATTTACAGATTCGAGATGGACAAAACAATTATAATTATAAAGAAATGGTTGAATGGTTTTTAAACCAAGAATAACATTAATGATTGGGAGACAAAAATAATGAGATGAATTTTCATGTCTCGCCAACTTGAGGGATTTGGTATTTAAAGTGACATTCCCTCTTTTGCAAGCCAAATTTTAAAGGTTGCGAGGTTAATGTCTTATCTGAAAGAAAATGTCTGAACAAATTAGGGCTTGAAATATCTTTTTCGTGAAGTTATAGACCTAAAACTAATAAAACGACAACCAATGGTTAATTGTGCAGTTTTGGTAAGGCTGTACTTGTAACCAAAACCTGCACTGTAACATTACAAACCAGGGGCGTCGATCCTGGTGGGGAGGGGGGGGGGGGGGGGGCAGGGGGGGCGGTCGCCCCCCAATGAAAATATTGAGCGGCGAACATATCATTTCGCCCCCCCAATAATTCCAAAAATGAGAAAGAAAAAAATCGAGTGATATAATGCCAAAGAGGGGAAAGACACATTTATCAATATTAATCTTCAAATTAGCTGTTTTTTAAAGTTTGAAAAGGACTGTAAATCTTTTTTTTTTGGCCGCGCGCTTCGCGCGCATACAGTTTCTCATATTGCAAGTTTCATTTCGGTTGCGGGAACTCGACTTTCGAAATGTGTTGGGCAGTATAATTTCTCAAACGCACACCTCAAACGAAGTTTATTAAACTCTCATCTATAGCACACCGTCACAGAAAATAAGATAATCTGAAATAATATACATTTCAGTCAATTCGGTCCATATGCGCTGAACGCAAATCGAATTGGAATATCATGTCCCCCCACATTTGAAAGTGGAGGAGCTGAACGCAAATCGAATTGGAATATCATGTCCCCCCACATTTGAAAGTGGAGGAGATTGTCCACCTCCCTTTGTCGTTATGTATGTTTGGTTCCATAATTATATACTTCATATTACGTGAAATTCCTGTCTCGGGTGTCGCACAAATCGCACAATTTCACGCCCAAAAATACAAAAGCTCCCTACTATGGAAGGGGGGTCACTCCCTCCCACACCCTCTCCCGCTCGGGCGCTTCGCTTCCTCGCAATGTCTCCCCTCCACTTTTGAGAAGTTGTTGACGCCATTGCTTAGTTTCATGGGAGCTCAATGCCCTAGACTATATCGATGGCTCTATATTATACAGGATCAGATCCATCTCATGCAAGGCTCAATCTATTCCTCGCTATGCCCTTTAAAAATACGTTACAGGCAGGTTCACTATTTTATACAATTTTAACACCCATGATAGGAGTTGCAAATGTCTGAATCTAAAAGCTTCCGGGGGCTGCGCCCCCTGGACCCCATTATTGTCCCCAAATGTGGGTGCCCCCCAAAGTTAGGTCTTCGAGCCATCAAGACACTTTCAATGAGCGCATAATAAAAACTTCCGGGCATGCCAATGTGGGGCTTTTAGCTCTCTCAGTGGTCACTCTGGAATTTTTTTCAAATTTCGCCCCCCCCCCCCCCCCAATCGCAAAAACGGATCGACGCCCCTGTTACAAACTGATGTTTATATCCCTACCATGCCCGAAAGGTATACAAAAATACAAACGACTAAGTACAAAGCCTTTTTTTTTTTTTTTTTTTTTTAAGCCTACAACATTTTTTTCTGCCTTAAAAATTAAATGTTCTTTCAAATTGTCATTACCTCACGAAAAAAATGTGTTGTGCAGCGCCCTCTCTACCGGTACCCCTTTAAGTTGTCGCATGGGGCAATTTACAGCTAAAGAGGATTTGTTAAAGATAATTTGTGTTCGTACTGTAAACGGGAAGGGAACATAACGCTTTGAGTTAGATGAAATAAGGGACTTAAATTAGCGGGATATATTTGTGGATTGTCAGGTAATTCAATAGAATACAATTGTGTAATACTATCATTTTTATGGTTAAATATCTTTTATTTGTATTTAGAAAAGAGGGCGTACTACCAACTATTGATAAAATACAGAAACTGTAATTAGATTATAAGGACCAAAGAAAGGGAATATCAGCTCAAATGGCGAAATTACGGCTACATGCACTTACACAAATGGAAACAAACACATTAGAATCAGACTTAAGTGTAAGGATGTAACTCTTTATACGCGATGTTCCTACCGTGAGCTTGTAACACTTAAAAAGTATTGAATTAATTATGTATTTGAAAATATTATTTGTAAAGGAATGTGAGCAGATTTCTGGGGTTGGGAGAGAGGGTGAGTGTGCAAAGGGTAGGGGGGGGGGGGGGGTAGCATGTCTAACCTTTTCTGTATCTTTTGTTAAAGCGATAGTTGAGATTTGGTATAGAAGGCGCTACACAAAATAAATTTGTGTGAGATAATGAAAAACCGAGTGTCAAATTCGAAAGAGCATACAATTTTACTGACAGAATAAACTTTATTTGATCTACATGTATATCGGTTCAGAACTGGCTTAAATGTCTATAAACATAACTATTTGTAATAAATGTGGGGCCCCAAAAATATTCGACAATTTGAACCAGAATTTTTTTTAAATGCTTCCTCTTTCAAAAATTTACAAAAGAGGTTTTTAGATAGTTATTGGTAATCTCCTTATCTAAATCACTGTTTGAACACAACATTTAATGCACAATATTTTATTTTGAATGGCTGAAACCGATGACTGTTTAGAGGGCGCCCCCTTGAGTTTTAGCGGCTCTTTTTTTTAATGATAGCAGGCTTCTTACTTAGTCATTTGTAATGTTGTATTCCTTTCGAGCATGGTCGGGTTCGATTCCTTATTTTTTATTGCTCATTTTCAATCATTTAACAATAATTTTAGTCAGTTTCCTCTATGTTTGAATTTAATATGTAGTATGTTGTCAAACAGTGGGAAAGTATTTTTAATATAAGTGTTGTTAAATTTCCATTTTCCTCAGCTCATGGGCAATATTGGACGACCGATGCCTGTACGTAATAGGAACCAACGGGCTGGCGTACCCAACCTTGAACAGTTCCTGGATAGAGCCAGGGGGATCCTGATAACCGTACATCGACGTATCCAAGAGGGAGCTGATCGTGAGACCCATGCGCGACTTGCCGTCCAACTGACAACATTGTTACGACACGTGCAACGTCTTGCTAGGATTGACGCATTACAAAATGGAATGATTGGTCTGAGAGATAGTATTAATAGAATGCTGCAGATCTTACAAAGGAATAGGAATGAACCACTTCCAAATGTTCAAGATGAAGAACGGGGATGTCTTCGCATTCATAACGGAAGGCGAGGAGCTCCTCGCTACAACATCACCAGAGGTCGGCTGCGTTTTGCAGTCGAACATAGGTTTCATGCGAGAGACTTGAGTCAGTTCTTTTGGCCTGTATCAAGAAGGACAATTTTCCGAAGATTAAGAGAAAATAACATTCGTCTCCGCGAGTTTACAGACATCGCTGCAGAAAGACTAGATGTATTAGTCAATCGATATCATGAACGTTTTCCTAATGCTGGGTACAGAACTATTCAATCTCTTCTACGTCAAGGAAATGTCCATGTCCAGAGACATCGTGTGAGAGCTTCAGTGCAGAGGGTAGATCCTGTTGGTGTAGCCTCAAGGTGGGGAGTGACTATACGTCGCCGTCGATATTCTGTTCCGGGAGCTAATTACCTGTGGCACTTGGATGGCTACTACTACTACTACTACTACTACTACTACTACTACTACTACTACTACTACTACTACTACTACTACTACTACAACAACTACTACTACAACTACTACTACTACTACTACTACTACTACTACTACTACTACTACTACTACTACTACTACTACTACTACTACTACTACTACTACTACTACTACTACTACTACTACTACTACTACTACTACTACTACTACTACTACTACTACTACTACTACTACTACTACTACTACTACTACTACTACTACTACTACTACTACTACTACTACTACTACTACTTCTACTAATACTACTACTACTACTACTACTATTGCTGCTGCTACTACTACTATTACTACTACTACTACTACTACTACTACTACTACTACTACTACTACTACTACTACTACTTCTACTACTACTACTAATAATAATACTACTACTACGGCTACTAACCTGCGCTTATCGGCATCATGATTATGAATGAGGCGTTAGAGACATATTAGCATTATAATGATTGTTTTTGTTTATGATTCCATAGATGAGTACATGTAATACACAATTTCCCCTGTTTTTTGTCATATCAGATGGGGATTCGTTGTGAGCGGCTGCATTGACGGTTTCAGCAGGATGATAACACATCTAGATATAGCTACTACTACTACTACTACTACTACTACTACTACTACTACAACAACTACTACTACAACTACTACTACTACTACTACTACTACTACTACTACTACTACTACTACTACTACTACTACTACTACTACTACTACTACTACTATTACTACTACTACTACTACTACTACTACTACTACTACTACTACTACTACTACTACTACTACTACTCTATACTACTACTACTACTACTACTACTACTACTACTACTACTACTACTACTACTACTACTACTACTACTACTACTTCTACTAATACTACTACTACTACTACTACTATTGCTGCTGCTACTACTACTATTACTACTACTTCTACTACTACTACTACTACTACTAC